>APFE030749135.1:99239-113904 GCA_000404065.3 Pinus taeda
CACTCTGTTTTTAGCCGATCATTCACCCCCATATGATTGTTTACCCCTTTGAGGAACATCTATGAAGAGTGATTCTGCTAGCCATCCTTGTAACACTGCCGTGATTGGAAAATTCCAAATCTTACATGGAATCAGCTGCTACCCGAAACCATCACTCGTTCCTCGAAAACGAGTCTTTTTTAAGCTCTTTTCACCTGACTCGTAAAATATGAAAAGATTCACGAGCGATTGGCCTCTCCGGCTCGTTAAAAGGCATCGAAAGTGCTATCCGTCCTCTAGATTTTAATCTTTTTAGACCTGAGGGATTATTACACAAAAAGATCGAGCGCTTGTCTTGTCTGGATCATTAAAACTATCTAAAATTCATCCCTTTTGTATTATTTTATGCTTTTTCAGACTTAAGGGATTATACAACGAAAAGGAATCTTCGGAGTCTTCTTTCCGTTTGTTTCAGACTCTCTAAAATTGAAAGAGACCGAGTTATCTTTGTCATTAAACTCGTTAAAACCAAATAGCGACAAACTCGTCCAAATGGACGAGAACGAGTTTCACTGTCGCTAAACTCACTAAAATATAGCGACGGGTTCACCCGAAGGGTGGATTATAGAACAAGCATATGATATCCTCCTCAAGCTTGACAAAAATAAAGAGGTATTGGTCAGCAATGACTAGGGAAAATTGGGAAGAAAACAAGAAGAAACTTTATTGGTAGCAAGTCGCTCTTGAACATGACACTTTCCTTCCGCATCCATGCCGGGTTGGGTTGTTACGTTCACTGGTCTTCACCATTGGTCTGTCACGCCATCCATCTTTGGGGTTAACGCTACCAATCCATTGTCAGTGTCATCGATATGTTCAAGAGATGTCATTCAGATAATTCACCTGTGTCTCACCCACTACAATACATTCATGCTGCATTCCTTCATGACCGCCACCCTGAACTCTATATCATCAGTTTGTTTTCACCTCCAAAATCATTTGCTTCGTTCCGTGTCATTGATATGGGATTCATTAAGGCCCTCCTACGATGGGTCGCTTCTTTTCGACATCATCTCATTATCCAAGAAGTCGACTTAGGAACAACCCTTTCAGTACTATGAAGCTTGCATGCCTCAATGGCAAGTTTCTCACTATCGGTGATAGGTTTACATCAATGGCCTTTGACCGAGAGATTTTACGTGGTGTTCGACACCAAGTCCCTTTTCACACCACGTGAATTATACTGTAGTACCTTGAGGATCATTGTCATTATTGGTGATTCCTCTCGCGCTAGTTAATAGCTTACATCATTGGCTGGTAATTAGGCGATGTCTTTCCATGTTCGACTCCAGAACATTTTTCACATGGATCGACTTGTACTCCAAGTGAAGATTAAACGAGTTTTGAAGACCCAGGATCTAGTTTCATCCATCCAGGCTGCGATATATTAGGAATATAAAAGCATCCAGTGTACATCATTGCCGAACAGATGATCATCCAAATCAAAGGATGATGTGTCCATATCATCAGTCTGTCACACAGACAATTGTCTGTCTTATGTACATGAAAATGAATTTATAAAGCTGAGCATGAGAATTCCTGCCTCAACTAGATCATGAAAAATGTTGTCAAAATAATGTATTGTATTGTATCTTATTACAGGTCACCTCCCTACTTGGAAAAACTTCAGATCCTTATAGTAAAGCATTTTACTCGACATCAAAAATATTAACGACCTCATGCTTTAGGGGCCAACTGTTATAGACATTTTTGGGCACTTCAACCCCAATCATAAATGTCCATAAACTGAGGGATCCTAAGTCCCTAAAAGTGTTGCTTCACTTCCTAAAGGAACAAGGTCAACTGATTACATCATCTCCCAGAAGTTCTCCGCTGAAAACTGCTCATAAATGGTCAAAATTGGACCATACTGAAAGTTCAATGCAGAGGGTGCGATGCATATCACCTTCCCAATGTACAGGGTGCGATGCATATTGATTTTCTTCCCTGTAGGGTGTGATGGTTGGGAATGGACAAATGGCAAGGACAAAAATGCGAGGCGGAAGATCATGCAATCTTCTAGAAGCTTCCCCTCTGACACCTGCCACTCCATTTTCGACGAGGGATGAGTAAGATATCATCATTCTCCAAGTGGAAGCAGGAACTATCAGAGAGAAGACACTCATCAAGATCCCAAAAGATGACTCATCTCTCTGTAATCATCTATATATGGATCCCTCATCACAGAGATCCAGAGGCTGGAATTTTGTATCTTATAGAGAAGTGTTGTTGGTATTCTGGTGTACATTCACAATGTTGGGTGATCTAGCTTCGCTTGAGGTGAAGAAGGGCTTCTTAGCTGGAGGACGATGCTGGGTCAGAGCACATGGTTGTAGTGTTCTTGCTAATTTTCATCTGAATAAAGCTATTCTTGTTTCCTTCCATATTATTTTGTATTTGTTTATATATGCTTGTAAATGGTTAATGCACATCTGATCCTGCATTATTTATAAATTTAGATCCTTGTTTCTTGCATAGTAGTATGTTGCTGTGATTCCATATGTCCTTTTGATGCTGCGCAGACAAAGAGGAAGCGGCAAAACTCTATCAAGAAGGAGAGGAAATCGAGCGCAAGACTCAGGTTGGCCCTCTTGGTTCTCCTCTCATCTATTTTCATAAAAGGAATCAATAGTAGACTTTGATTGTTTGTTTCTAAGATAGCCACCCATCTTAGTGGGAATCGCAGCATCCGAGTGGACACTATTTCCGTATAACACTCAGAAGTAGTGAAATTCTTCACCATTAGACTAGGAACATATTGTTTGTTAGGAGAAGTAGGCAAATTAAGAGTTTGAATGGTTAGAATTTCTTTCTTAACATTGCAATAATTAGGCCATGAAAATATGTCAAATTTAGAAGGGAAGATAGGCCATGTCCTTTTTTTTTCTTCCTTTAATAACTTAGTGATACCATAAACAAGTATTTGATAAGATGTTTCCCTACTTACTAACTTCTCTAGAATGAATAAGGGAAAAACCTGAGGATGGGAAATGCTACCATAGACCCTGATATAGGTGAACAACTCTTCCCTGAACCAATTTCTAACTTCTCAAAGGTCATTCATAGCTTCTTGACACATCTGAGGTGGATGATACTAAAAAATGGCTTCATATGTAGGAATCATCACTCTATGGAAATATCGTAGAAATGTTCAAGGTGTTTCTACTCCCATAGGATATCATGATATATATGAATAGGCTTCGGATCCTGAATGGTCCATTTGCAACCCATAGCTAGAAAATCCATTATGAAACTTGGAGCATCCATGATATAAGCAGACATGTAGAAAGGGGGAAGCTTATTCTCTTAAACACTTATAGCACACCAGAATGCGAAGATGTGTGTAGCTAAATTATTTGAGAGAATTGTGGCCCAATCAAATATAAAACCTTTTACTGCACCATTGATTAGAGGTACCTAGGTGTCCGGGAACATTGACACATTAGGTTGAGCATGAAATCGACACATCATAGTTGTGACTTGGGAAAAAGGAGAAGCAAGGGAATGAAGTGAATACTTACCAAATTCCATTGCCTTATGCTTCTTAGGGTCTCTTCTCCAATATTTTATTTGTTCCTGTGCTCCTTTATAATGGTCTCGATGAACAACTTATTATATATAGATTATGATTAGGAAAATGATACATACTTTGCAAATCCTCCTAGCAAAAGAACCAATCTTTGTTCCTTTTTATGTTTGTATGTGTCTCTCGAAAATATCCAACTTTTCAACAACCCAATGACCCATGTCTATATAAGGCCTTAATCATGGTCTCAATATAATTATGTGAAGAAAGGAATTTTCCACGTCCTTTGGAGTATTTTCTGAGACGTGTTTTTTCGTTGGTCATGACTATTCTTTTGGTCAGTTTAGGCCCTTCATATTCAAAATACTGATAAATTTCTTCCCAAGAGGAAATCCCAACATCTCTGGTGCATATAATGTCGAAAAATGGGCCTTCTCCTAGACTTTTGACATCTACATGTTCCACAAATGGACCCACGGGTTGTTCCTATGAAGCCTTTTTCTTACACTTGCCTCCTTTCTTCATTTCTTCAATGTGCCAAGATTTTGTTTTCACATATGGACGAAAAGTGCAGATACTTAGCAGAGACCCTATTTGCAGCAACTCACAACGGCTCAAGATAGAAAATTAGTGTAAAAAAAATATGTTTAGAAATGAATTAAGAAAAACAAAGCTTATAGTAAATGTAAAATGTTTATACAATCGAGACAAACTAATATCACATTAAACCATTTAAGTGAAAATACTATGGGCCACATGAATATTTCCACAACGGATCTCGAAGTGGAGATATCAGAGGGAAATTTGAAATATACTTATGAAATGACACTTCTCCGACCTGGAATGGTTTGAGATAGGATGTTTTTAAAAGCAAAGGTTTCGAGAAACAAGGCTTCGAAATAAGTAACCTTCGAGAGAAAAGACTTCGATATATACAAGTTTTGTTATAAGATTTTCCTCGGTAGACCCCTTTCCCATAAGTCTTATTAAATAAATGTTTAAGATATGTGAAGATCCGATATGAAATGACCCGCTATGAAAGTTTCAAATACAAATGAAGCGAGGCTCGGAAAGTGGAATCTCGGAGAAGAAGCATCTCGTAACACTTCATAAAAAGGGTTTTGATAAAAAAAATCCTGAAAAGCAAAGGCGGGGATTCATAACATCAGGAATCTTACCTCGGAAGTTTAACCTTTTGGTATACCGAGAAGTCATATTGAGGAGAAAAATATCGTAATGTTTTTAAAATAGTTCTAATAAAGAAACTCTCACAACATTTGTCATGATGAAGAATTTACTTAAGTTTTCCTTGAAAATCATTCCAACACCAACTTCAAACCTTTTTTTTTTTTTTTTTTTAAATTTTAAAACAAACGTAAAAATGATTCTATAAAAAGTAAAAATCAATGGCCCCATTGTTTATTATTTCTTTTAAGATAAAAGAAAAAAAATGGGGTTGTTGTTTATTACAACAATTGGCAATGCACTATCGAAATAGTTATCTCTAAGTAAATTAATGAAATTAGAAGAAAAAGGAATACATATGAAAAGATAAGAATGCTAAGGTTCATATTTCTTATAAAAGTTTCTCTGAGGAAATAAAAGGTATTATTTTCAAACTTGTCAACATATCCTTATGAAAGACTTAATCCATCTCTCACAACCAATTATTAATGTCAGTCATATTGAAGAGATAAAGACTATTTTTATGTTTTGCATTAATATAAGCTCTGATGTAACAAGTAGTGTCTCTACTGCTAGTAGGCGTCCATAGCCTTGACAGAGTTACATTCCATCCACTGGTAATGATTTTAGAGACATTTATTTTAGACTTTTGATATTTATTTTCCTTCAAAGTCATTGTCCCGACTTGGTGACTAGATGTTGACAATTCCATTCACAAGTATTAAGTATAGAGAACAGGTCAGCTTGATAAGACCTATTGTCTTACAACTTTTGGATACAAGTCATTACCCTAGCTGAGTGACCATATTTGGAATGTCAATAACATTAGTACCCATGAGCATGGTAAGATGACCCTTAATGAGACCCCTTATCTTTCAGGTTTCGTATTTTTGAGTTAAACTCTAAAAATATTCAATTAGTGGGTGGGGAGGTAAATATTCTCCTTAAGAGTTATCGATGATAGTTAGAGTCATAAAATGCTAAACCTTTTCATAACCTCTACCTATTTCAATAATTGTGTAAATCTATGGTTGGTCATAAGATAAAGTACCTTTTTTGGAGATTTATGTTATGAGTGGTTCACAAAATAATAAAGACAAAGTCATTAATATTAGAGATTCTAATATTTATGAAATTCTGAAAAATCATTTGCTTGATAAATTTCCTTTTAAAGATTAATTTCATTAATTTATTTGAGTATATAAATATATAACCCAATTACAAGGTCATAAGAGTAGCATTCCACAAAACTAGTGAAAAGACAAACCAATTTATAGATATGATTATTTACATATTTACAAAAACAGCCATGAGCTTCAAGAAATGTTTTTCTTAAGCATATGTCCATTTATGGGGAGGGATTCTTTCCTACCCTATAAGTCTTGGAGAATGAAAGTAGATGGCCCAAGCTTTCCCACAATTTGAAATGGTCCTAGCAAAAGTTTCTAAGACTTTGTGTGTTTACTTTTTTTCTCATTGGCTTTCTCCCATTTCAGTACAAGATCACCAACTTTAAAAGCTTTATTTCCAGATGAACTTGCAATGAAGCATCATTTAACAATATTTGGAGGTTTAGCATAGGTTTTCTTTGCTTTATCCCTCCCTTCGTATAATTTCAATAATTGATATAATCTTAGCTGAAGGGAAGAACATGGTAGTTCTTCAATAGATCGATCTAGGGTTAGTGAAGGAAAAATAACATTAGGGGGCAACACAACTTCTTTTCCACAAACTAAATAGTAAGGTGAGGGCCCTAAGGAATCTTATGAGTTATTCTATCTGCTCGTAGAGCAAAGAATATTTACGCTAATTCTTATGGTTTTGATCAACGATTCATTTCATATTTCTTAAGAGATTTTTTTTGCATATTCTGCTAATCCATTCCCTTGGGGATAATAATTTACAGAATATTTAATCTTGAAACCCCTCTTTAATGCAAATCCAGATATTAGATTGCCATGAAAATAGGAAGCATTGTCAAACATAAGAGCACTTGGAAGGCCAAACCTAGTAATAATATGTTGATCAATAAATTGAATTACAACATTAGAGTTGACCACTTTTAAAACAGTTACTAAAATAGTCATTAGAAGTGAGAATATATTTATGTTTCTTAGATGAGTGATGAACAGTCTCACCTATAATGTCTAAACCCATTTCTCGAATGGATGTTCCATGTTCCCTCATTGCAACGATAAGGTTTCCTTTTTTTGTTTTCTTGAAGCAGTCCTTAGATAACGTTAGCCAGTAGTATCCATCATATAAGATTTTATGAGTAGTATGTCCACTAGCTAGTCCATCATGCATTTGTTACAAAAAAATATTTTTCGAGACATCTAAGCACGATAAAACCATAATTATTTTTAAATAAAATATCATTTACAAGTTGATATTGATTTTATTTCAGTCTTAATGCTTTGTAATTTTTAGAATCAAGTTCAACTGATGCATATCCATTCTTTAAATACAAAATAAGATTTGCATATTGGGATTGAATGTCAATAAGACATATCCCTAAAACTTCAATATTTTCACCTGAGACAACTTCCAATGTATTCTCAGATGCACCAACTACTAATCTGCAAAAACCTTGTCCTCTAACAATTTTAGCGGGTTTGATTTCAAGGCCATATTCTTCTAAAGGTATGACTTATTTGGCTCTCTTTTGACCTAATTCTCTTTGAATTAGTAATTTTATAATAGTTGGGAATGGTACAATTACTTTGTATGTTGTTTTAAGAGAAAAAACGTAAAATGTTTAATTGATTTGAAGACCACAAAATCTTGCTTTTCAACTTCTGAGTAATTTAATTATGTTCCTTGTAATGTTGAGCTGAAGAAAGCAACACAAGATTCAACTTGTTCTTGATTCTTATGATTCAACACTTCTTCATATGAGTGAAATGAGGAAAAGGTGTATAAAAGAATTCTCTAGAATAATCAGGAGAATATAATGAAGGAGAATCACTAATAGTATGTTTTATGAATTCAATGGATGTTTCTCTTCCCGCGCCCATTTATATATATTTTTTTCTTAATCATATTTTCAAGGGCCATAACAATTTGTGAAAAGTTAGGAACAAAACGTTGAACAAAATTAATATTCCTTAGGAATGATTGCATTGACCTTTTATTGAGGCAAAGGAATTTATGAAGTAACTTTGACCATTTTGGGATCTATAGTAATCATATGTTTTGAAACAATAAATCCTAAAAGTTTTCCTTCATTTAAGGAAAATAATGATTTCTTAGGATTAAGTGATATCCCAAAATTTCTACATCTTTCAAAGATCTCCTTCATGTCATGTAGATGATTACTTCTTTGTTTAGAATAAATTGTGAGATCATCCAAGTAAACCACTATTGATTTGTTAATCAGACCTCTGAATGTTATGTCCATGGCTTCTTGAAATTTTGCTCTTGCATTTATCAGACCAAAGAGAATTTTTTGATGTGCATACACTGCCCATTTGGTTTGGAATGTTGTCTTCAAAATGTATGTAGGATGAACAAGAAATTGGTTATTACAAGAAAACCCATCTAAGAAATCCATCAATTCAAAACTTGTGACTAACTGTAGGATTTGTTACATAGGAGGAAAAGGAAATTTGTCTTTCTTAGAAGCTTTATTCAAATTTTAGATATGTATACAAATTCTAATATACCCATTCGTTTTCCTAATAGGGACAAGATTTGATAGCCATTTGAAATGTGTAACCAAAAAGATGATTTTATCCTTAAGAAACTTATTCAATTCAGTTTTAATCTATGGCTCAACATTAGGATGATTTTTTCTGAATTTCTATTGTATTGGTTTAACATTTGGCAATATTGGTATTGTATGTTGAATGATAGAAGTATCATAAGTTTTTAGTTCATCATAACGCGAAGAAAATACACTTTTGTATCTTCTTAATAAATGAATAAAAGTGAGTCTTTTATAACAACACCGATGAAAATTCAATGTGTGTGTGTGTGTGTGTGTGTGATATATATCTCTCTCTCTCTCTCTCTCTCTCTCTCTCTCTCTCTCTATATATATATATATATATATATATATATATATATATATATATAGATATATAATATATATTATATATAGATATATATATATATATATATAGCCACGATGATGGGCATGTATTGAAATACACTTTTGTATCTTCTTAATAAATGAATAAAAGTGAGTCTTTATAACAACAACCGATGAAAATTCAATGTGTGTGTGTGTGTGTGTGTGTGTATATCTCTCTCCTCTCTCTCTCTCTCTCTCTCTCTCTCCTCTCTATATATATATATATAATATATATATATATATATATATAATATATATATAATATATATATATATATATATATAGATATATATATATATATAATAGATATATATATATATATATATAGCCACGATGATGGGCATGTATTCAAGATGAATGGTGAGGTAAACATCCTAAGGGTGTTGATTCAGTTTATTATGGCTAAGGAAATTGGCGAAGGCAATGGCTAAGGTTTTAGAAAGGCGTGAGGCATTTATTGGCATTTTATTTATGAAAATAATGGAAAATGAAGAAAATGGAAGCCTCATTAATAAAAAGGCTTCTGAGGATGAGTGTGTAAGATTGCATTAGCTCAGTTTTGGAGGAATCTCATTATTCTCTCTCTCTCTCATACTCTTGGAGACTCATAGTTTTCTTGGAGCACTCTTGGAGGGTGTGGCATACTTGGATTTTTAGAGCAAGAAGGCAAAGGAGGAGCATGAAAGTGCAACAAGGCATCGAGATCAGTAGCTACATCATATTTTGTTGCAGCTGCTGTGTTGCGTGTATGATCTTTTCAGTAGTTTTGGCATGCATGTGGTTCTTGGTTATGATATGTCATTGGCATGGAGGATGGTGGGGATTGACAATGGATTTCCTAGTGTTTCCATTTCCTGGATAACCATGGTGATTTTGGGTCTACTTTCATTATTTGTTTTTGGTTGGTTCTCATGTTTCCTCATATTAGGTTGAGTTATTAGCTCTTGGAGCCTTAGTTAGACAAATTCTCTAGAGCTCTGTAATGGATTCGATTGAGTTACTAGTCTTATAGCCCTGGCTGGAAAAACGCACTTGAATCCATCTAACAACCTAGGTTGAGTTACTTGTCCCATAGCCTTGGTTGGACAAACGCTATGGATCCCTTGGCGAGTTGAGTTACTAGTCCTGGACCCTTAGTTGGACAAACTCTCTGGAGCCCGACAGTAGTTGTGGATTGAGTTACTAGTCGTATGGCCTTGGTTGGACAAATTCTTTAGAGCCCGGCGAAAGCCATGAGTTGCGTCACTAGTCCTGGAAGCCAGTTTGGAACAAACGTTCTAGTGCCATTGAAGGCTGGGATAGAGACCGATCTGATGATGATTTTGGTGATGTACGACCATGAGGTGGAATCACTATTTGATGGGTTGAGGTGGATGGCCTCTGGAAGCCCTTAATGGTTTTTGATTGATGTGTTCTATGAGATCCCACATTCATGCTTAGAATATGGCATGGAGGTGAATGGATGAATAGAGATTTGGCTCAGCTATTCTACAATGGAATGTAGAAGTCCCATCTAAGGTTTGAATTTTTCATCATTAATGAAATGTTGTTCCTCCCTATATTTCTATAATCATTTTGATGGATTGTATGTGGTCTATATGGTTGTACTTTCATGAGTATTTATGTTGCTATTATGTTGGTTATGTATTTGTTTTATGACAAAAACCATGTGTGGATCTCATCATGTTTTTACTTGTTATTGAATGATCAATGTATCTATGACCTAATGGATGGAATGGAATTTGATGTGTTGAGCCATCAGTGGTTCTTAGCGATTCTGAACTAAGTATGATACCCCTACGATCAAAATTGTTAATTACACCTATAGATTACACATTTGCAATATGTTTGACGAAATGGTTGTTATGACTAGTAGGGGTCTAGTCAAGGTCTTAAACAAGTATTTTATTTAATACTTCCATTTCCGGGTTATTTTACTCATTTGAATAGATGGTTAAATTATGGGGAGTGACTTGGGCTCTAGGCCTGAGAAAGTGGCTCAAATCTCTAAGTTGCTCGTATAGATCTAGAAAATTTGGTCTCTAGTCGCTCGCAGGTAAGCCTATGAGAGTGAATTTTTATTTCTCGTCACTCCCTTACCTATAGCATGAGAGAAATTGTAACCTAAGAGATCTAGAACATCATTGGGACCCAGACATAGGTTGTTTGAGTGGCTGACATGTGTCCTGAGGGTCCTATAGTTGATAATTAATCTATGTATGGTGTTTCTGTTGGTTCCACTTTCTTAATGTGACTTAGGAGGACAACTTATGTCATAGTGGCCTCTCGTTGCATTTTTACCCCAACTAGTCAGTTGCTTGGGTAGATGTGGTAGGACGGTGTTACATCTTTCATTAGGAGAGAGCCTGTGTCCGAAATTTATGTTTTGTAGTTTTTCTTCATCCCCTAAATTGGTGAGTTCAAATTTTAAGGTACTTCTTTGGATTTTTTAATTGGTTGGTATTTTAAATATATCTTTCAAATCATACAAATATTCTATTTTAATCAAAGGTTTTGGTAACGAACTTTCATTTGAATGTGTATTAAGATTTTTATCATGTTCATCCTCATCAATAATTTGATATGTGTATGTTCCTTCTAAAGTAAGAAAACTCACAATATCAAAATCATCATTAAACACTCTCTAATTAGTAATATTATTGAGGATAGAGGGTCTAAAAATCAATTCAATGGAAAACCTATCGGCATTAAAGTCTTCAAGAGGAATGAGCTTGACTAATAAATCCACACTGGAATTTTGAATTCTAAGGATGAGGGATATATTAAATGCCAAAAATGGGAGGTTAAGTCTTAGATCAAATATTGATAATGCTTTAAGTGATTTGAAACATAATGAATGTGATTTCTTACCTGTTTAACAACGATTTCAGAATCACCAAACACCTTAAGGAATTTTACATTAAGACTAATAGCTTTTTGTAGTCCTTGAATGAGTGCTTCATATTTAACCACATTATTGGTACATGCAAACTCTAATCTACATGCAACCATAGTTTTTTATACATTTGGATTTACTGATCTACAACCAGCTCATGCACCATCATTGGACTTATATCCATTGAAATAAAGAGTCCAAAAGAAATTATCATAGTTATTTACAGATAATTATATAATATTTACACACCTAAATGAGTCTTTTTGTGAAAACATTTCAGTGTGTGATGTAACAGAGTAAACAAGGAAAGGATAAGATTGAGCAAGAAAATTTCTTAGCAATAATATTCTTAGTGAATGTTGTAGGTTCATTTTCTTCATCAAGATCAATCACAGTTTATTTCATTTGTTTCTCCCTATCAACTTTGATTTGATTAGTTTTTCCATTGTAAGGGAGCCATAGATGATATCAATCTATAGAAAAATGACCATATAACTATTGACAATAATCCATACTTAGAATAAGACCACAGGGAAATAGGCCACCAAAATATCTATAATATGAAAAACCTTTGAATGGGAGGATAGTCTAATTAATACTTAATTAATTTCTCCTAAAACTTTAACTTTTTTGCTGTCAAGTTCAACTATTTGTACAAAATATTTATGGGGTTTCACATTTAATTTCAAGCATACCAAGTAAGGCATGATATTGGAAGAAGAACCCAAACGTATCAGACAATTATGAACATTTTTATTGAAAAGTTCAAGAGTTAAAAGGAAAGGAGGTGTATGTGAATTAGACATATCTCCAATTAGTATTGTATCATACGGATCCAACTTATGAGAAGAGATATGAGGAGGCTTATTCTTACCTTTTGAATTTTGGAGTAAAAACAGTTGAAGGTAATGGAGAAGAAGGAACAACATTCAATTCATTAAGAAATAATTTATGTTGTTTCTTTTACTTACTAACCTCATATAAGGAAATATTAGCCATGGTTTTATTAGGACTCGAAAGGTTGATTATAAGACTTTTTGGACATGTATTTTTTATTTGTTTAGCCATTTGGACATTTTTTATTCTTTTGTTTAGTATCTGCATTTCTGTTACTTTGAGTACTAATGTGAAGATCCCATTCTTCTTCTTCTTCATTTGATGAAGTGGTAAGGATAAAATCCCATAGGCCATTTTCTTCTGTTACTTCCCCTTCTTCTGTTTCTTTTGTTGATACTATTCCTTCCTCATCTTCTTCTTCATCTGAATCTGTAGTAGATATCTTAGCACATTGTTGAGATTGAACAAGATGATTTCGCTTTATCGGTCTGAAAGATCCTCTTGTTGAAGTTTCAGCTACGTGTTTCTTTAATTCTACCATCTCATTAGATATGATTTTGAGGACCTTTTGTAAACCTTCTAGATCATATGGATATTTTGAAACTTTCCTATTGGGTTCTTATTTGAAAGTAACCTTTTCAGATTGTTTTCTTTCTTGAAAAAAAACTTTCTTCTCAAGATGTAATATCCTTTTCTTAACAACCAAAGTCTCTTTCATATTATCACTGAGTACTATCTTTTGAGTTTCGATATTTGATGGAACTAAACTAATATACCATTTGGTATGAATGTAAAAACTAGGTCTAGATGTTGTTGGGATCTTATTCGAAAGTTTATTAAATCTCAAATTATAATCTTTAATCTTCTCATTTAGTGAAGCTTTGAGATTTGAAAAATTATTAATTAATGTTGCTATTGTTTTATCATCTATCAATATCTTAGGCAAATGTTCTTCAAATGTATCCCAATTAGCAATTAATCTAGTAGGTAAAGCAAAATACCAAGATCCCATTGATCATTCAAATGTGTAAAGAAATAATCTAAACACTACATCATCTTTAGTAACTCCATTAAGATAAATGGCTAACATAAATTTATGTACATTTTCTTCTCTAACAAGTCCATCATAAGGATTAAATTTAGGAATCCATTTCTTTGGATGACTAGGAAGTGGGTGCAGAGGAGGATTCATTGCAACTACTCCTCGATTGTTCCATGGTATGATTTCCATTCTAGAAATAATAATATGACTAGTGCTTGATGAGGTAGATTCAGAAGTAGATGTACATTATGGAGGGGTAGTTGAAGTATTAACAATTGAAAAAGTTTCCCCAACAACAATACTGAGAAAAGTAGCATTGGTCGGTTGGGGAGAAAAAATATTAGTGGATGAAATTGTCAAAGGATGATACGAAAATAGTAAAGGAGGATGTGAAGAAAGAAAAGAAGAGGTAGGAAAAATAGTAGGGCTATAAGGTGAATAAGATGTAATGTTCTCACTAGCCTAAGATTCGACGCTAGAAATGTGTTTCTTTTTCTTCTGAGTTAGTAAAGGGAATTAAAATGGCTTGACTCCTAGTTTCTCACTTTGTGATCTGCTAAGAACTCCATTAGATTTTAGTGAAGAAGTAAAACTACCTTCAAAAGTTTCAATTTGAGTAATATGTTATCCAGAAATGGAAATTCCTTGCAATTTTTGTATGAGAGTTTGAAGTTCAAGGGCTTCAATCTGCTAATTTGAAAGCGATGTAGTTACAAAGGATTCGCTAGTTGACTATCTAGCAAGGCTTGGATATCTTGAAGATGGTTCAGTAACTTCAGATCTAGATTCAGGTAATTTGGAATGTGATCTAGAAGTTGGAGGAGATTTTGAGGGGTATTGACTCTTACGATGGCCTCTTAATTTAGAGTGAGATCTCCTAGAAATTCATACTTTGTTGGCCCTATAGGTTTTAACCCCGTATATAAATTACCTGCATATTAATTCTAACTTCCAAGAAAAAATAAAAATGCGAGAGCATAACACATAAAACACATATACACAGAGATTTCCCACTGGATCCCAAAACTGGGACTACCAGCTTGATTTTTCATTATGTTCCTTTCA
>APFE030749135.1:114682-138749 GCA_000404065.3 Pinus taeda
GCCAAGAAAATTGCACTTTGGCTGTCACAGTATATCCTTATAGCTCCCTGTACTAACCCCATACTTGAACACAATCTCTGCAACCAAACTGCTTCCCTGCTTGCATGAGTGGTTGCCATGTATTCTGCCTCTGTAGTTGATAGTGCCACTACAGATTGTTTCTTACTCATCCAACTGACTGCACCTCCAAATAGGTTAAACACATACCCACTTGTAGATCTTCTCTGATCCAGATCTCCAACGCAGTCTGCATCAACAAAGCCACGAATATCCAACACTCTGTCCAATCCTGGTCTTCCTTGGTAGCACAAACCATAATCACTAGTGCCACGCAAATACCTGAAAACCCGCTTCACTTGTTGTCCAATGCTCCTTCCCTGGATTTGACATAAACCTGCTCAATACTCCCACTACATGTGCAATGTCTGGTCTAGTACATACCATTGCATACATCAAGCTACCAATTGCACTTGCTAACACGACACATGTCCTCTTCCTCTTCTGGTGTCTTGGGACACTGTTCAGCAGATAACCTCACACCTACAGGAATAGGAACCTTAACTGGTTTACTATCCTGCATATTAAACCTCAACAGTATTGTATCGACATACTTCCTCTGCTTTAACCAGAGCATCCTCTTTGTTCAATCTCTTTTAATTTCCATGCCCAAAATATAGTTTGCAGCACCGAGATCTTTCATGTTGAATTTGGAGGATAATTGGGTTTTCAAATCCTGGATAATTTCTTTGTCATTTCCAACCAACAACATATCATCCACATACAAGACCAGATAAATAACACGGTCACCAATTAATTTAAAATACAACAGTGATCTGCTTTGCTTCTAGTGAAGCCAAGTCCCCGTATAAATGTATCAAATTTCTGATACCACATCCTTGGTGACTGTTTTAACCCATACAAAGACTTCTTTAACTTGCATACCAGTTCTTTCTTACCCTTCATCGCAAAGCCTTCAGGTTGCTTCATGTAGATTTCCTCTTCCAAATCCCTGTGAAGAAATGTTGTCTTCACATCCATCTGTTCTATCTCAAAATCAAAATTAGCAGCAACAAATAAAAGTAATCTAATAGAAGTTACCTTGGCAATAGGAGAAAAAATATCACCAGAATCAATTACCGAAACCTGGGAATAACCTTTTGCTACCATCCGAGCTTTGTATTTCTCCACCTTCCCTTTTGCATTTGTCTTCTTCTTGAACAGATCTTCTCAGAGCCGGAGTTTGTGGCTCTTCATCTTCTGATTCCTCCTCTGCTACAGAGTCTGATTCTTCCTCCTTTAGTTCAAACTCTATCTTCACAGGTTCCTTTGGTTGGACTTCATGTTTGATAACATCTTTCACCTCTCTAAACACCACATCTCGACTGTACACAACCTTCCATGTGACTGGGTTCCAAAGCTTATAACCCTTTAAACCATCCTTATACCCAATAAAGATGCACTTTTCATATTTACTATCTAACTTGGTTCGATTCTCCTTTGGAACATGTACATATGCATCACATCCAGATACCTTTAGATGTGAAAGAGAGGGTTTCTTACCAGTCCATACTTTTTTTGTGGAGTCTTATCATCCAACACTGATGAAGGTGACTTGTTGACTAGGTAACATGCCGTATCCACCGCCTCTACCCAGAATTCATGTCCTAACTTAGCACCACTTAGCATGCTTCTTGCCCTTTCCATCAACGTCTTGTTCATTCTTTCTGCGACTCCATTTTGCTGAGGTGTATATGGAGTAGTCTTCTGCCGTGCTATACCACACTTCTTACAAAATTCTTCAAATTCCTTGCTACAAAATTCTCCACCATTATCTGTCCTCAGTACCTTTATCTTCTTCTCTGTCTATTTTCCACCAGAGCCTTAAATTCTTTAAACCTGTCAAAGACTTCAGATTTCTTCTTAAGGAAATATATCCATGTATTCCTTGAGAAGTCATCTATAATGATACATAGTACACAGACTTACCCAGTGATGGAACTTTCACAGGTCCAAACACATCACTGTGCACAAGCTCTAATATTTGTTTCGTCCTCTTACCACCAGAGGGGAAACTCACCCGATTCTGCTTCCCATATACACAATTTCACAAAAATCAAAATCCAAAGAGCTATTACTCATACCTTCTACCATACCTTTACCATGAAGTATTCGAAGGCCCTTCTCTCCAATATGTCCAAGCCTTTGATGCCACAACATGGTCTTCTCTCCAGAGACCACTAGATTTTCTGCTCCGTTTTCAGGAACCATAGAACTATTGCACCCATCAACAATAGTGTTACCTTGCAGCTTGTACAAATTTCCAATCCAAACTCCCCGCATCAATAACAATGCTCCTCGAACAATCTTGCAGGTATCCTTCTCGAACACTGTATTTACACCTGCATCATCCAACTTGCTTACAGAGATCAAATTTCTGGCTAGTGCAGGAATATGCAGAACACTTGGAAGGGTTCTAACCCTTCCACCTTGCAACTTCAACTTTACTTTTCCACGACCAATGATTCTAACCTTCATATCATCTCCTAAGAAGACATCACCACCATCATATTTCTCATACTCGCAGAACCACTCTGTATGGGGAGTGAAGTGAAAGGATGCACCTGAGTCAATTAACCATGCCTCATGATCTACATGCGTACTTGAAGAAGCCAAGTACACATCCCCACCTTCATCTGAGGTGGTTTTCGCCTCTGTAGAAGGAGCATCATGAGATCCATTTCCTTTATCAGGAGCTTTAGATTTACAATCCCTTCTGAAGTGCCCTTCCTTACCACATTTTCAACACACCACCTTTATAGGTTTTCCTGGAGATTTAGATCTCCCTCTAGATTTAGATCTCCCACTCGATGACTTATTTTTGCTTCTGTTCTGGGACCGTCCTCCTACAAACAAGGCATCACCATTCTGGTTGTCCATATTTTTCCGTCTCATCTCCTCTGTCAGCAAGGCTGAGACTATTTCATCAAACTGCAAAGCAGTTGCATTGCTACCTATTGTAATAACGAGACTATCCCACGAATCTGGTAGAGAACACAACAAACTGATGCACTTATCTTCATCTGAAATTTTAATATCAATAGATGATAACTCACTTACCACAATATTAAACGCATTCAGATGCTCTGTCACCGAGTCTCCATCTTTCATCCTCAGGTTATACAGCTTTTTTCGCAGAAATAGTTTATTCACCAAAGATTTAGATTGGTAAAAAGTCCCTAACTTGTCCCACAGAGCCTTCACCATAGCTTCCCCTGATACATTCAGTAATACTGAATCTGAGACACACAATCGTATTGTGTTCTTTGCCTTCGGATCCAAATTCTTCCATTCTTCATCGGTCACTCTCATTGGTTTAGTACCCGGATCTACCGCGATCCACTCATCCTTATCCACCAAATGATCCTCCATATTGAGTTTCCACAACTCAAAACTCTGACCATTGAACTTCTCAATCTCTATCTTTCCACTGCTTCCCATCTTCTTTCACCACCAGAATCGATCTCGTAGATCTCCCACTGAACAGGGTCTACCACAGGGCCG
Source organism: Pinus taeda (assembly GCA_000404065.3). Classification (NCBI taxonomy): domain Eukaryota; kingdom Viridiplantae; phylum Streptophyta; class Pinopsida; order Pinales; family Pinaceae; genus Pinus; species Pinus taeda. Next base: position 118,244 of record APFE030749135.1, read on the forward strand.
AGCAAAACCCCTCAGCAACAAAGGCATCCCCTTGAAGCAAAAACAGCTCCGATACCAAATGTAGGTTTTAACCCCGTACAAAAATTACCTGCATACGAATTCTAACTCACAAGAAAAAATAAAAATGCGAGAGCATAACACATAAAACACATATACACAGAGATTTCCCACTGGATCCCAAAACCGGAACTACCAGCTTGATTTTTCATTATGTTCCTTCAATGTTACAATACAGATTTATACATGCCGAAGCATCCAATACCAAGGACCGAAACCATCGCGTCCGAACCACGACCGAAACCATCCGCGTCCAAAAAAATGGGCGAAAATCAGCACAAAACAAGGTGGTCCGCCACCTAACATAGGGTCCAAGCCAAAATTTTCCGGGACGCTGCCCCAGACCCCATAAAGTGGGGTTACGGGTACCCCTCAAACCCCCTATTAACTATGTGGAAAGAATATAACACAACCCAACAGGCCCTCCTTCTAGTGCTAAAAATGTTGATGGTGCAAATTGTCCTCATCAACATTGGTGGAAAGCCACCCGATCAGGGTCCTAGTTACACCCTTTTCCATTTGGAATATTAGCTTTAACTAGAATTATGGGACCAATTTCCCTTAAATAAAAGCTATCTGAAGTGGAATGGATGATGGTAAAAATATATATTAATAGATATTAATATGTACTAAAATCTAAACTATAAGTTATTACAACCTATTATAATACCCGGGTAAGCTGAGGACATATGTGCTAGAAAGATGTTGTAACTAACATAATAATGTAGATTATTATGAGATTACAATATTAATTAAATTAAAGTAAATTGATTTAATTAAAGCATCACATATGATCAAAATCTCGTTGTTCATAATACAAACCAAATTTCAACCAAATATGCCAATAGTGATCATGAAAGACTAATTAGCATACAAATATGTGAACAATATCATAAAATAATTCCTTTCAAAGTAAAGCCACATAAACATATGTTAATAGTATTGCATAAATTGTATATATGATCATACTGGAATTGCAGTGGTTCAGCTTATATTAAGAAAAACTTAAAATGTAATAGTACAATTTCAAGTCCTTTCTTTTCAAAATTTAGAACCCCTTCTCCTTCTCGGAAAGGTGATTTATAGTCTTAATACAAAAACGATTAGCATAAAAATTTCCAACAATATTTCAACATAACCAATATTAAAAGACTAATGAGGAAATGGTTGTAACAACCTTGAAACCTAGGAAGAAGACTATCCAATATTGAGTTGTTGTAATCTATAAATATCTAGTAGACTAGTAAGCTATGGGGGCTACGTAAGCTTGATCCTTATATGGCCTGTAAAAATAACAGTCTTCAGTGGTGACAACATCTGAGTAGTAACATTGGAAAGGAATGGGAGAACCAACCATTGCTTGTTAGGATTAATAAAAAACTCTCAATGGTTTTCAAGGTCAATTTTAGACAACTGCTCAATCATTTCAACCATTTTTGTACTATCTTCTAGCCAAGATTTTGATAATGTCTTGGCATCTGGAAGTGAATATTTGAGGAGATTAGAAATTGGATTGCATTATAATAATGTATCATTGATTGCTTCAATGATAGAACTAGGAATATATTGGACTTCATTAACAACAGGTTCAACCTATTTCATCCTAATTTCCCACTCTCAGAAAAATATTATATTTTGAGTTCAATCTATCTTAGCTAGATTTGTATTTCTACCTTCCACGCTTTCTTTCCATGTTAGAAATTAACTCAATTGCTCTTTCACTTCATCAAAGTAGTTCATATGAACAACTGATCCAAGAGATAATTTTTTGTTTTACATTAATCCTGGATCAACATAAGTTTATTACAAAATACCTTCTACTAATTCTTGATAAGACAATTTAATTCCTTAGCTTCTTTCTTAAATTTGTTCAGTTGGGGATTGACATGGAATTTCTCTATTTCTTTTTGAATTTCTTTGATTTTATCATCTTTTATCTGTACCTCCTTGTCATGTTGTACTTTCAAGGCATCAAATTTTTGTTGTAGCTCTGACACTTAATTCTGCTATCCTTCATTACTTTTCAGTTTTTCAGTATTAAAAGTTTGTTCCAGCGAGATGATCTTCTCTTATTCTCCTTAAAGAGTCATTGGACCTCTACAACTTTGTCAACTATTTCTGAAGCATAGGCACTTGTTAATTCAGTTAGCTTTACTAACTCTTATGATGGTATTGTAAAGGAATCTTTCGACATAACTTCAAAAGAAGAGACCTCGCTACACACTAATGATTGATATTAATCCAATTTCCTCTTCTTCCTTCCCCTTTTGACTACAACCTTATGTTGAGGACCGTATTAATTGTCTAAGGGAAGAAATTGTTGAATATTCAGAGTAACCTATGAGGTAGTGAAAGTAGGAATGATTTCAATATCCTTCTAATCATGAATAGAGGACTTATTATTAATCTCCCCTAGTTTGGTATCTTGTTGAATATTCTTGAAAGTACCCGAAAAATCAATTTGTTGTGAAGGAGTGGTAATTTGTAAAACTATGCTTTTTCCTTCAGCCTTCGGATTGAGAGTCATATTAAACTCATTCCATGCCTCATTTAATTTAGGATGAAAGATCAATTATTTTTCCTAATATATATAGGAAATTATAATAAATTTTGGTTGATCCTAAGGAGGAACCATCGATTGTGAAGAACTATCAAGGTGAACATTAGAAATCAAGGATTTTTCTAGGGTAAACTATAGTAGATCTAAAGGAATATTGGCTATCCTATAAGTACTATATTGTATAAACTAAGTTTTCTACTTTGGAGTAAATTGTACTTCTTCTCACTGTAGGAATGATGCGTAAAAGGAGGATTGTGCAAACAAGTCATCTAATTTGTCTTCTTCATGGAAAAACTATCCAAGTCCCTGAGAAGAAGTGAAATTATTCCCCACTACACTAGGATCATATTTTCTATTAGGAATAGTAGGCAACTTAAGGGATTGAATGGTTAGAATTTCTCTCTCTGCATGGCGATAATTAGCTAGTGAAAATATGCCTAATTAAATAGGGAAGACATGCCATGTACTTCCATTTGATTCCTTTAATACCTTAGTGATACCATAACCCATTGTTTGATAAGATACTTCCATGCTTACTAACTTCTTTGGAATGAATAAGGGAAAAACATGAGGATGGGCAAGGATTCGATATACCATGATATAAGTGAAATGTATTCCCCGAACCAATTTGTAACCTTCCAAAGCTCATCCATGGCTTCGTGAGACATCTAAGGTGGCTGGGGCTCAAATATAGCTTCATATATATATGAATCATCACTCTACCACAAATTTGGTAGAAATCTTTAATGTATTTGGACTCCCATATGATATCAAGATAGATATGAATAGGCTTTGAATCATGAATGGTCGATTTCCAACACATAGCAAGAAACTTCATTGTGAAACACAAGGAATCCATGATATAAGTAGATATGTAGAAAGGTGGAAGATTATTCTCGGAAACACTTGTAACATGCGATACATCTAAGATGTGTGTAGCTAAATTATTTGAGATAATAGTGGCCCAACCAAATATAAAACCTTCTACTGCACCATCAATTATAGGTACCCAAGTGTTTGGGAACTTTGACACATTAGTTTGAGCATGTAATCCACACACCATAGCTGCGACTTGAGAAAAATGAGGAGCAAGGGAATCGAGTGAATACGTACCAGATTCCTTTGCTTTATGCTTATTAGGGTCCCTTCCCCATTGTGTGGTTTATTCTGATGGGTGCCCATGCTCCTTTACAAAGGCCTCAACGAACTCCTTATTATATATACATTGCAGATTAGGCAAATGATACATACTTTGCAAATACTTGCTATTAGAAGAACCAATCATTGGTCATTTTTTTTCATACGTGCCACTCAGACATATCGAAATTTTCGACAACCTAACGAAGCATATTTGTATAAGGCATTAATTGTGGTCTCGCTACAATTATGTGAAGAAAGGAGTTTTTCGTGTCCTTTGGAGTATTTTCTGAGACAGGTGCTTTTTCATCGATCATGAATTTAATTTTGGTGACTTCACACCCTTCATCTTCAAAATACTAACAAATTTCTCCCCCAAAAAAAATTCCAGCATATTTGGTTCATCCAATGTTAGAAAATAGGCTTGCTCTTGCACTTTTTACATCTACATCCCCACAAATGGACCCATGTGTAGCCATTTTCTTACCCTTTCCTCCTTTCTTCATTTCTTCAATGTGCCAAGAATCTATGTTCACCTATGGAGGATAACCGCCGAAAATTAGCAGAGAAACTATTTTCAGCAACTCACAATGGCGCGAGATAGAAACTTAGAGTCAAAAAAATATTTTTAGAAATGAATTAAGAAGGACAAAGAATATTAAAGGTAAAATGTGTATACATTCGAGACCACTTAAGATCACATTAAATCATTTAAGTGAAAAGATTATGGTCCTTGTGAAGATTTCCACATCGGATCTCAGAGTGGAGATATTAGAGGAGAATTTGAAACACTTACAATATTACACTTCTTCGATATGAAATCACATAATACTAAGGTTTCAATTAAAAAGGAAACGGGTGTCAGAAAGTGGAATCTCATAGGGGAAGGATCTCGTAACGTTTTATAAAAAGGTTCCAATACAAAAACTGTCGACAAGCAAAGGGTATTACCTCGAGATTTTAACCCTTTTTAAATATCGAGAAATCACATTTCAAGGAGGAGAATCTCGTCATCTTTTTAAAAATAATTCTGATAAAGCAACTTCGATAATATTTGTGCCAATGAAGAATTTACTTAAGTTTTCTTTGAAAATCATTTCAAGGTCTAATTCAAACTTATTTCCTTTTGTCTTATTTTAAAACAAACTTAAAATTATTTTATAAAAAATAAAATCAAAGGGTTCATTGTTTATTATGTCTTTAAACGGTAAAGAAAGAAAATGGAGGGTTGTTGTTTTCTACAGCACATCATTATATAATTCTTGGTAAGGAACCATAATTATAATAGATTTATAAAAAAAAATTTATGGGTATAATTTTTCCTATATTAAATATACAAATAACCTACAATGGTTACTACTTAACATAGTTAAATAAAGTTAAATTGTTGCAAAATCACTGATAAATATCAAACGCTTTTGATCGTATTATATGAAAATGAAAAACATTAACTAAGTTATTATTTTAATTTTTCCATTATTATTTATTATAAAGGAACATTTAAATAAATAAAATATATATAGAAAAAGTGTAAATGAAATTTTAATTATAAAATTGAAACCCAATTTCTATGGAGAATTCTAACCCATAATAGGAATTTTTTAACAAGGCTAAGGGTCAATATTATTCTAACTAAACCATAACACCCCAAAAATCAAAACACGTGTTCATATATATTTTATTAATCAATTTAATTAAAAGAAGTATAAAGGTAGAACTACTTTGAGCTCAAAATTTTTAGTTATACATAGTTTATAATATTCCTATAATATTCTTATATGTTTAAAATTTCTACATTACCCTAATAATCAATTTATATTAATAAAAATTGGAGAAGACTTATTAAACAAGCTATCAACATAGTTATAACTCTCGTATTTAAAAAGCAATATACATATATATATAATTATATATATAATAATAATATATAATTATATATATATATATATCAACTTGTATTAAGAATAAATAAACTAGCACATTGATATTTAAATTTCTAAACAATCCATCCACAGGGTCTTGGATAGACGGTGAAAGACTTCTCTCTCAACGCGCTCCTTGATGTGAAATCACCTGTGCAATTCCCCACCCTGATTGGGGTGATATTGGACATGATGAAGATGTAATCCTTCCAATCTTACAAAAAAAGGTCCACATGGTCTTGGATAGATGTTGATTGAGTGCTTTGTTAAGGAACTCCTTAATGCAAAGTCACATGTTCAATTTCCCACCCGGATCGGTGATCCGGATTTAAACAGGAACACAACAAAACACAGAGATAACCATATACACAAAGATGCAGTGGAAATAATACTTCATTTCATTAATGGAAAATAGTGAAATATGCTTACAACCAGAAATAGAAATAAACCAGTTAGGGCGATGGTAGCTTATCTCTAAGAAGAGATGTGGTCGCTACATGCCTCTGAATTGTGTTACAATGACGCTCAAAGGCCTATTTATTGTTGGGAAACAATGGAAAACCCTTCACATTCCAAAACCTAACCCTAGAAGATGACACGCCAAATTCTGGGCCCCGTTTTGGGTAAATTGATACATCAATTTCCAGGTCATAACTTTGGCATACGACTCTGTTTGACGGGTATGATAGCTCGTTAGAAATATCTATCCGAGCACTCGTACTTTGGGAGGGGCAACATCGGTCCATAGATGCATGCTGCCCCCAGATTTCCCAAAAAACGTTGTTTAGGGCCTCAAAACGGCTCCGGAATTTCACGACCCGAAAAAACTGCTAAAAATAGTAAATTGTGCTACAATTACGGAAACTAAAAAAACTCAAAGAGACAGTTGCAGGGGTCCAAATGGGATAGGTAGGTCGCCACCAACATCCACCTGGATCATTCCTTCCCCCTTAGGAAGCAATGGTTCCCATTGCGTTGAGTTCCTCCCTGAGATGACGAAGCTTCTGCTGAGTTGGGTCTCTAGTGAGCTGTTCTGCAATCTCTGATGTGCCAAGAAATGGTGGAAAACATGGTCGACGATGGTCCACATTGAACACTCGATGCAAGCGAAGGAATGGAGGAATGTTGTGCTTCAAAACATTGTTGCTCGTGGCATTGGCACTGGTGTAAGGACCATGTCGGAGTGGTTTGAGTTTCTGATGGGTTCTGGTAAGGCATTCTTTGTGATGCAACCAAACATTGTTGTCCACTTGAAACTTGTGTGGTACCCTTGTGCGTGAGGAGAAGTTGTTCCTGTGTTCTGTCATGACCATATCCCTTTGCTGCTGCTGCAGCGTGGAGGAACCCTTTGTGGGGGTCACGAATGTAGCAACAATCTTCCCCTTACTTTTGGAGCGAACCAGATAGAAAATAAATTTCCTGGTCTATGAGATGAGCTTGCAGCCTTTCTTGGCAGTGATCAAAGAGGTGGCGGTAGGTGGGGCTACCTCCGGTATCCTATATAATGAATTACCCAAAGAAATAATGACAGTGCGAGGCCTTGACTCATACACAGCATGTCGCCTCCACAAGTATGATTGGCCTAATAGTACATCGCAAACATCCAAAGGTGCAACATCACACAATACCTCGTTTGTGAAGAGCTTGATGCTGTAGGGAAGGCGGCACTACTGGCAAACTTTGAGATCTCGTCCTTCATGAAGCCACTCGATACTGTATGGCTGCAGGTGTGGTGTAGTTTGTAGGCCCAACCGCTTCACGACCTCTATTGAAATGAGGTTCTTTTGGCTACCATTGTCGACAATGAATTGCAGTGGCGAACCCTTCACCCACATCTGTGAGTGGAAAAGACGTTCTGCCTCCTCTCGCTCTTTGGGCTCATTCTTTTAGATCTTGGCAGTGGCGACAATGGCGCTAGGATCTGCATCAATGATCTACTTCCCTTTACCATTCCCCTTGTCGGGTTCTCGCTTAGGGTTAAAACATGCATGTGATTTGGAAGGCTTCAGCTCGGCCTCCAATGACTGCCTCGTCTGACACTCACTTGTGTTATGAGTGGGACTCTTGTGGAACTCACACCACTTTCCTGTGTCCTTCTTCGGCTTCGTGGTGTTGTTCTTTTCTTGCAGCTTCGATGGGTTGTATTGGGTCACCCCACCTTGGCTTTGTCCTTTTGGCTTCGGATTTGCAGATCCAAAGTCTCGCTTCTTCTATTTGAACTTTTGCTCGATTTTGACAGCGTATCGGTATGTTGTGCCGAGTGAGGAGATGTTCAAGAACTCCATCTCTTCCTGGATGTATTTGTGTAGGTAGCCGCGGTATTTGAGTACCAGATGCAGCTCAAAATCTTTGATACCCAACTATGTGTGAAGGGTATGAAAAATGTCTGTGAACTCTGACACATCTTGGTCTTGTCCCTGCCACAGTGTGGTCCATTTGATGTATTTGGCCTCATAACTTTTGACAGGGTAGTACTACTCCTTGATGGCATCCTGAAAGTCATTCCAAGTGGGTGCGGCTGAATATAGTGAGCCTCTACTTTCATCCTTCTTCTCGCAGTAGGTTTCCCACCTATCCTTGACATGGGGGCTATTTTGAGAAGAGTGAAAACAATCTTTTCCTGACTTGAAAATCCATGAACAGAAAATACCCTTCTAGCAGATTTAACCATTTATCTACCGCATCTGCATCTATCTGACCCTCGAATATGGGGATTTCAAAATTAACTTGTACCTTAAAGGGTGTGGCATTTCCAGAGTAGCTTCTAGAAGCCGATGTGTCACCTCTGGGTAGCTGCTGAAGGATCTGCGCAAAGCTATCCATCATCGCATTCCTTTGCCGCTCGAGGGCTTCTTCGAGGAAGATTTTGATAGGATCTCCTGCCCCCTCATCTTTCTTCTCATCCGCCATGGGAGGCCGTCGGGATTTGCGAGGCTGGTCTTTCAAAGGTTCGAACAGTTCAAGCCCTAACTCCTTATATCCGGACCTCGTTGGGTACATGCAAAGAAAAACAAAGAAAAAGCAGACCGCTCTGATACCACTGATCCTGATTTAAACAGGAATGCAACAAGATACAAAGATAACCATATACACAAATATGCAGTGGAAATAATACTTTATTTCATTAATGGAAAATACTGAAATATGCTTACAACCAGAAATGGAAATAAACCAGCTAGGGCGATGGTAGCTTATCTCTGAGAAGAGATGTGGTCGCTACATGCCTATGAACTGTTTTGAATTGTGTTACAATGAGGCTCGAAGGCCTATTTATTGTTGAGAAACAATGGAAAACCCTTCACATTACAAGAGCTAACTCTAGAAGATGAAACACCAAATTCTGGGCCCCATTTTGGGTAAATTAGTACATGAATTTCCTGGGGTTGTAAGTTTGGCATACGATCTCCGTTTGACGCGTATGATAGCTCGTTAAAAAGATCTATCTGAGCACTACTCTTTTGGGAAGGCCAACATGGGTCCATGGACCCATGTTGTGCCCAGATTTCCCAAAAAACGTTGTTTAGGGCCTCAAAACGGCTCCGGAAGTTCAGGACCCAAAAAAATTGCTAAAAATAGTAAATTGTGCTACAATTACGGAAACTAAAAAACTGAAAGAGATAGTTGCAGGGGTTCAAATAGGATAAGTGGGTGGCCATAACATCCACCTAGATCATTCCTCCCCCTTAGGAAGCAATGGTCCCCATTGCGTTGAGTTCCTCCCTGAGATGAGGAAGCTTCTGCTGAGCTGGGTCTCTGGTGAGTTGTTTTGCAAACTCTGATGTGTCCAGAAATGGTGGAAAACATGGTCGATGTTGGTCCATACTGAACACTCAATGCAAGCGAAGGAATGGAGGAATGTTGTGCTTCAAAGCATTGTTTCTCATCGCCTTGGCACTAGTGTAAGGACCATGTCGGAGTGGTCTGAGTTTCTGATGGGTTCTGGTAAGGCGTTCTTTCTGTCGATGCAACCAGACTTTATTGCCCACCTGAAACTTGTGTGGTACCCTTGTGTGTGAGGAGAAGTTGTTCATGTGTTCTGTCATGACCGTATCCCTTTGCTGTTGCTGCTGTGTGGAGGAACCCTTTGTGTGGGTCATGGATGTAGCAACGATCTTCCCCTTACTTTGGGAGCAAACCAGACATAGAATAAATTTCCTAGTCTGTGAGATGAGCTTGCTGCCTTTCTTGGCAGTGATCAAAGAGGTGGCGGTAGGTGGCGCTACCTCCGGTATCCTGTATAATGAATTAGACAAAGAAATAATGACAGCGCGAGGCCTTGACTCATACACATCATGTCGCCCCAACAAGTATGGCTGCCCTAATAGTACATCGCAAACATCCAAAGGTGTAACATCACACAATACCTCATCTGTGAAGGGCTTGATGCTGTAGGGAAGGCAACACTACTAGTGAACGTTGAGATCTCGTCCTTCATGAAGCTACTCGATACTGTATTACTGCGGGTGTGGTGTAGTCGGTAGGCCCAACCGCTTCATGACCTCTGCTGAAATGAGGTTCTTTTGGCTGCCACTATCGACAATGAATTGCAGCGGCAAACCCTTCACCCACATTTGTTAGTGGAAGAGACGTTCCCCCTCATCTGGCTCTTCGGGCTCATTCTTCTGGATCTTCGCAGTGGCGATAGTGGCATTGGGATCCGCATCAATGATCTGCTTCCCTTTACGATTCCCCTTATCGGGTTCTAGCTCAAGGTCAAAACATGCATCTGATTCGGAAGCCTTCAACTCGGCCACCAGTGACTGCATGGTCTAACACTCACTTTTGTTATGAGTGGGACCCTTGTGGAACTCACACCACTTTCCTGTGTCCTTCTTCGGCTTCGTGGCGTTGTTCTTTTCTTGCGACTTTGATAGGTTGTCTTGGGTCACCCCGCCTTGGCTTTGTCCTTTGGGCTTCGGATTTGCAGATCTAAAGTGTCACTTCTTCTATTTGAACTTTTACTCGATTTTGACAGTCTATCGGTATGCTGTGCCGAGTGAGGAGATTTTCAAGAACTCCATCTCTTCCAGGATGTATCTGTGTAGGTAGCCGTGGTATTTGAGTACCAGATGTAGCTCAGAATCTTTGATACCCAACTGTGTGCGGAGGGCATGAAAAATGTTTGTGAACTATGGCACATCTTGGTCTCATCCCTGCTACAGTGTGGTCCATTTGATGTATTTGTGCTCATAGCTTTTGACAGGGTAGTACTACTCCTTGATGGCATCCCGAAAGTCATTCCAAGTGGGTGCGGCTGAAAATAGTGAGGCTGTACTTTCAGCCTTCTGCTCACAGTAGGTTTCCCACCAGTCCTTCACGTGGGGGGATTGCTTTGAGAAGAGTGAAAACAATCTTTTCCTGACTTGAAAATTCATGAACAAAAAAATACCCTTCTAGCAGATTTAACCATTTATCTACCGCATCTGCGTCTATCTGACCCTCAAATATGGGGATTTCAAAATTAACTTGTAACTTAAAGGGTGTGGCATATCCAAAGTAGTTGCTGGAAGCCGAAGTGTCACATCTGGGTAGCCGCTGAAGGATCTGCGCAAAGTTATCCATCATCACGTTCCTTTGCTGCTCGAGGGCTTCTTCAAGCAAGATTCTGATAGGATCTCCTGCCCCCTAATATTTCTTCTCATTCGTCATGGGAGGCCATTGGGATTTGCAAGGCTGATATTGCAACGGTTCGACCAGTTCATGCCCTAACTCCTTATATCCCGACCTTGTTGGGGACATGCAAAGAAAAATAGAGGAAAAGCAGACTGCTCTGATACCAATAATCTAGATTTAAATAGGAATGCAACAAAATATAGAGATAACCATATACACAAAGATGCAGTGGAAATAATACTTCATTTCATTAATGGAAAATACTGAAATATGCTTACAACCCAAAATGGAAATAAACCAGCTAGGGTGATGGTAGCTTATCTCTGAGAAGAGATGTGGTCGCTACATGCCTCTGAACTATTCTGAACTGTGTTACAATGAGGCTCGATGGTCTATTTAGTGTTGAGAAATAATGGAAAAGCCTTCACATTCCAAAACCTAACCCTAGAAGATGAAATGCCAAATTATGGGCCCCGTTTTGGGTAAATTGGTACATCAATTTCTCGGGGTCGGAAATTTGGCACACGATCTCCCTTTGATGCGTATGATAGCTCGTTAGAAAGATCTATCTGAGCATTGCTACTTCGGGAAGGGAAAATTCATTCCATGGACTCATGTTGCCCATAGATTTCCCAAAAAACATTGTTTAGGGCATCAAAACGGCTCCGGAAGTTCAGGACCCGAAAAAACTGCTAAAAATAGTAAATTGTGCTACAATTACGGAAACTGAAAAACAGAAAGAGACAGTTGCAGGGTTCCAAATGGGATAGGTAGGTGGCCACCAACATGCACCTAGATCATTCCTCCCCCCTTAGGAAGCAATGGTCCCCATTGCGTTGAGTTCCTCCTTGAGATGAGGAAGCTTCTACTGAGCTGGGTCTCTGGTGAGTTGTTCTGCAATCTCTGATGTGTCCAGAAATGGTGGAAAACATGGTAGACGATGGTCCACATTGAACACTTGATGAAAGCGAAGGAATGTTGTGCTTCAAAGCATTGTTGCCCATGGCCTTGACACTGGTGTAAGGACCATGTCGGAGTGGTCTGAGTTTCTGATGGGTTCTAGTAAGGCGTTCTTTCTGTCAATGCAACCAGACATTGATGCCCACCTGAAACTTGTGTGGTACCCTTGTGCGTGACGAGAAGTTGTTCCTCGGTTCTGTCATGACCATATGCCTTTGCTGTTGCTGCTGTGTGGAGGAACCCTTTATGGGGATCATGGATGTAGCAACGATCTTCCCCTTACTTTGGGAGTGAACCAAACAGAAAATAAATTTCCTAGTCTGTGATATGAGCTTGTTGCCTTTCTTGGCCGTGATCAAAGAGGTGGTGGTAGGTGGGCTGCCTCCGGTATTCTGTATAATGAATTACCCAAAGAAATAATGACAGGGCGAGGCCTTGACTCATACTCAGCATGTCGCCTCCACAAGTATGGTCGGCCTAATAGTACATCGCAAACATCTAGAGGTGTAACATCACACAATACCTCATCTGTGAAGGGCTTGATGTTGTAGGGAAGGCGACATTGCTGGCGAACTTTGAGATCTCATCCTTCATGAAGCCACTCAATACTGTATGGCTGCAAGTGTGGTGTAGTCGGTAGGCCCAACCGCTTCACGATCTCTGCTGAAATGAGCTTCTTTTCGCTGCCATTGTTGACAATGAATTGCAGTGGCAAACCCTTCACCCACATCTATGAGTGGAAAAGACATTCCCCCTCCTCTGGCTCTTCGGACTCATTCTTCTGGATCTTGGCAGTGGCGACAGTGGCGCTAGGATTCGCATCAATGATCTACTTCCCTTTACCATTCCCCTTGCCGAGTTCTGGCTCAGGGTCGGAACATTCATCTAATTCGGAAGGCTTCAACTCAGCCACTAGTGACTGCTTGGTCTGACACTCACTTGTTTGATGAGTGGGACTCTTGTGGAACTCACACCACTTTCCTGTGTCCTTATTCAGCTCAGTGGTGTTGTTCTTTTCTTATGGCTTTGACGGTTGTCTTGGGTCACCCCGCCTTGGCTTTGTCCTTTGGGCTTCGGATTTGCAGATCCAAGTGTCGTTTATTCTGTTTGAACTTTTGCTCAATTTTGACAGTAAGGAGATGTTCAAGAACTCCATCTCTTCCTAGATGTATCTATGTAGGTAGCCGCGGTATTTGAGTACCAGATGCAGCTCAGAATCTTTGATACCCAAATGTGTGCGAAGGGTATGAAAAATGTTTGTGAACTCTCGCACATCTTTGTTTCGTCCCTGCCACAGTGTGGTCCATTTGATGTATTTGTCCTCATAGCTTTTAACAGAGTAATACTGCTCCTTGATGGCATCCCGAAAGTCATGCCAAGTGGGTGCGGCTAAAAATAGTGAGCCTGTACTTTCATCCTTCTGCTCGCAGTAGGTTTCCCACTAGTCCTTGACGTGGGGGGCTGCTTTGAATAGAGTGAAAACAATCTTTTCCCAACTTGAAAATTCATGAACAGAAAAATACCCTTCTAGCAGATTTAACCATTTATCTACCACATCTACGTCTATTTGACCCTCAAATATGGGGATTTCGAAATTAACTTGTACCTTAAAGGGCGTGGAATTTCCAGATTAGCTGCTGGAAGCCGATGCGTCACCTCTGGGTAGCCGCTGAAGGATCTGCACAGAGCTATCCATCATCGTGTTCCTTTGCCGCTCGAGGGCTTCTTCGAGCAAGATTTTGATAGGATCTCCTGCCCCTTGTCTTTCTTCTCATCAGCCATGGGAGGCTGTCGAGATTTGCAAGGCTAGTCTTGCAAAGGTTCGACCAGTTCAAGCCATAACTCCTTATATCTCGATCTCATTGGGGACATGCAAAGAAAAACAGAGAAAAAGCAGACCGCTCTGATACCACTGATCTTGATTTAAACAGGAACGCAACAAAATACAGAGATAACCATATATGAAAAGATGAAACAGAAATAATACTTCATTTCATTAATGGAAAATATTGAAATATGCTTAAAACAAGAAATGGAAATAAACCAGCTAGGGCGATGGTAGCTTATCTGTGAGAAGAGATGTGGTCGTTACATGCCTCTGAACTATTCTGAATTGTATTACAATGAGGCTCGAAGGCCTATTTATTGATTGGAAACAATGGAAAACCCTTCACATTTGAAATCCTAACCCTAGAAGATGAAACGCCAAATTGTGGGCCCCGTTTTGGGTAAATTGGTACATCAATTTCCCGGGGTCATAACTTTGGCACATGATCTCCGTTTGACGTGTATGATAGCTCGTTAGAAATATCTATCTGAGCACTGCTACTTTAGGAAGGGAAAAATTGGTCCATGGACCCATGTTGCACCCAAATTTCCCAAAAAACGTTGTTTAGGGCCTCAAAACGGCTCCGGAGGTTCAGGACACGAAAAACTCATAAAAATAGTAGATTGTGCTACAATTACGGAAACTGAAAAACTGAAAGAGACAGTTGCGGGGGTTCAAATGGGATAGGTGGGTGGCCATCAACATCCACCTGGATCATTCCTCCCCCCTTAGGAATCAATGGTCCCCATTGCGTTGAGTTCCTCCCTAAGATGAGGAAGCTTCTGCTGAGATGGGTCTCTGGTGAGTTGTTCTACAATCTCTGATGTGTCCAGAAATGGTGGAAAACATTGTCGACAATGGTCCACACTGAACACTCAATGCAAGCGAAGGAATGGAGGAATGTTGTGCTTCAAATCATTGTTGCCTGTGGCCTTGGCATTGGTGTAAGGACCATGTCAGAGTGGTTTGAGTTTCTGATGGGTTCTGGTAAGGTGTTCTTTCTGTCAGTGCAACCAGACTTTGTTGCCCACGTAAAACTTGTGTGGTATGCTTGTGCGTGAGGAGAAGTTGTTCCTGTGTTCTATCATAATCGTATCCCTTTGCTGCTGCTGCTGTGTGGAGGAACCCTTTGTGGGGGTCATGGATGTGGCGACGATCTTCCCCTTAATTTGGGAGTGAACCAGACAGAAAATAAATTTCCTAGTCCGTGAGATGAGCTTGCTGCCTTCCTTGGCAGTGATCAAAGAGGTGGCCATAGGTGGGGCTACCTTTGGTATCCTGTATAATGAATTAGCCAAAGAAATATTGACAGCGCGAGGCCTTGACTCATACACAGCATGTCGCCTCAACAAGTATGACTGGCCTAATAGTACATCACAAACATCCAAAGGTGTAACATCACACAATACCTCGTTTGTGAAGGGCTTGACAGTGTAGGGAAGGCGACACTGCTGGCGAACTTCGAGATCTCGTCCTTCCTGAAGCCACTCGATACTGTATGGCTGCGGGTGTGGTGTAGTCGGTAGGCCCAACCGGTTCACGACCTCTACTGAAATGAGGTTCTTTTCGCTGCCACTATCAATAATGAATTGCAGCGGCGAACCCTTTACCCACATCTGTGAGTGGTGTTAGTGTCGGTCTTGAGCCCTCCATCAGTGATCAAAAGCTCTTTGCATATGCATAGGTAGGTGTCTCATCAGCATCAGTTTTGCATCCCGTTAGGCATGCCATAACACTGATGGAGGAGCTGATCTTTGTTCCCTTCTTGGCTTTGCTGGATCAGGTCATATCATTTGAATGAGCTTGTGTTACACTTGTTTTATTTTTTGTCTTGAAATCCCAAGTCTTAGGTCTAGGGTTTTGGTCAAAATCACTGCAAGGTCATGAGTCAAAGGTCTAATAGTCCCTAGCAAGCCGGAAGGAGGTATGTAAATATGTTCCATCGATATTTTTCATCAGGTATAGCTCATTTATACCTTGGATTTAAAAACCCTGTTTTTAAACCCAAGGTCATGTGAAATTTGTAAAAATAAGCAAAATTTTCAAAATTCTTCAAAATGCCAGCAATAAC
Source organism: Pinus taeda (assembly GCA_000404065.3). Classification (NCBI taxonomy): domain Eukaryota; kingdom Viridiplantae; phylum Streptophyta; class Pinopsida; order Pinales; family Pinaceae; genus Pinus; species Pinus taeda. The sequence goes on from APFE030749135.1 coordinate 134,392, forward strand.
CCTGGTTTCCTCGCCAGAGTCCATCAGATAGTCAACCTGCAAAAAAAACGGAGTTAAAGCACTCAAAAGATCAAATTCAGGACAAAGTGAAATTAAAACAGTGTTAAAGTGAATGTCAAAGCAAAAACATTAGAAAGTGGGTTTGGTAAGTTAATTTTTTCAAATTTGGACCTATAAAGACTAAATTTCCCTCTACATAGCCTCATTATGCATTTGAGAGCTTACAGAAAACAAGTGAGAGGTCAAAGAGGCGATTTGCAGCAAGTTAGAGTCTTTTTCAGGGGGCGCGACCACTCAAACCCGGTGTGCGACCAGTTGGGCGGGGCACGACCACTCAGCGCCAGTTCTGCAGTGTGTTTTCCTAAGGGACGCGACCACTCAGAGCAGGGGTGCGACCACTCGACCTGTTTTGTCCAGAAACCCTCTAAATCGACCAAATTTCCCTCCTACGTGCTAAATCGATCAAGCATACTTCTCAGCATTTTTGCAGGCAGAGACAACAGTCCAATTTGTCCTTCAGTTTGCCCATCTTGCTCCAAAACCATGTCAGATACTGAGACTTATGAGCAAGGTGATGACCATTCATCATCTACAGAGGTTGAGGTACAGCAGAGGCCTCGTAAGGGTGGCAAAGGTGGTCATCATAGGAGAGAGGAACCCAACTCTTTGGCAGAATTGTAGGCCTGTCCTTTGGCAATGAATGGTTTCTGTTATATGTCATGTTTTCAGTTCTGTGAGAGGCTTACTCAGATTCAGCACCACAGGGAGTTGGCCTACTTATTTGTTTTGCACCTTCATGATGGGCAGGTCACTCTTGCAGGGGTGAATTTTGTACTATCTCCGGAGGTGATTTCAGAGGCTACTGGGATACCAAATGTGGGTGAGGTGTTGGCCCAAGCGCAAATGCTGGATTATGTTTATTTTGAGCCATATGTCAGGGCCAGCATTCATTGAGTCACTTGTCAGGGGTCTTTCCTTTCAGATTCCTCCGGGCGGAGTATGCTCCAATCATGCGGCTTATCATGCATTACTTTACATGCGAGGGAAGATTTTCACAGGTCTTCTCTTGTCACATTCGCCTGCTGATGCACTTTACCCGAGTGAAGATGATGAACATCCCGGTTTTCTTCTTCCAGGACATTCAGAGGATGGCGTCCGTATTTCAAAGGCAGTCCCCAACTCAGCAGCATAGGAGTTTGTGCCATCATGGTCTCATCCAACTCATTGTTTCTCATCAGTTGAGTCAGCAAGGCATTCCATGGGCAGATTTCATTTCTCATGAGTTCTTTATAGTGCCACCATAGCCACTGCTAGAGCCAGAGGCCATTCATGAGGAGGGAGGTCCATCACACCAGCCCGAGATTATTGTTCCGAGACATGTTGTTTCCCCACTGCAGTGTACATATTGGAGGGGTCATAGGACCTTGTTTGCACCAGCTCGACGAGTATTTTCTCCACAGCAGGTGGAAGGGGTCTCGTCATCATCATCAGGTCAGCGAGTGTTATCTCCACACCAAGTGGAAGGGGCCTCGTTTCCGACATCAGCACAGGTAGCAGAGAGGGGCAAGCAGCCCATGATTGAGGAGAGATTGTCAGGTGATCTGGTTATTGATCTTAACGCCGGTTCTCCTAGCACAGAGCTCAAGGATATCATCCGAGAGCAAAGCACCGAGATTCATTCACTGCAAACAAAATTATTGATGGAAAAATGGATAATCAAATATTTAGAGCAGCGAAACAAACAAATTGAGGATGAGAAAGAGTTGGATGAGCTGTGGAGGATTCGAAGTGATCGAGTCATCAACCGTAGGAGGCCCGGTGACTTGCTGCCCAAGGAGAGGGAATCCATGCTTGTCCGGGTGAATACACACTTAGAGAGGTTGTTGGCAAAGGCCAACCAAGAAAAGAAGCTGCTAAAGAACATGAAGAATCATTATTGGGCAAGGATACATGTTTGTAAGGCAAGGATAAAGATTCTTCAAAGGAGGTTGACCAAGGCTCCCAAAGGGAAGAAGAAGACCAACCCGCTCCGTATCTTGGCTAAGGCCTCTCTCACTCACCATGATACTCATTAGCCTCCTCCTAGCAGCAAACCCAAGAAATTTTGAGAGTTTTGAGGCATTTTTGGCATTTTTCAGAATTTTACAGGTTTTATTTGAGTGGTCTCACCCCGTGCGCGACCAGTCATGGGGACAGCTCAGAACGGGGAAAACTCTACATTTTTGGAATTGTGATGCAAAAATAAACTTGCCTATGGATGGGTTTCAAATTTTATGAAGATTTGGGCTCCCAAAAGCTCAAAATACATGCAAATTTTGACTTTCTGCCCCTTTTTTGAGTTGCAGAAAGCTGCCTTGGGAGAAATGACTTTTGAGGAGTCAAATCAACTCCAAACTCAGAAATTCCTGTGGGGTTGGAAATTAGAATCACAGACCTTTCGAATTAGCTATCTTGCACCTGATTTGGATGCTGGGAAGGCCCTCAAACAGAGCTGCCAATGTGTGTGACCAGTCAAAGTCAGGGGCGCGACCACTCAAGGAAATTTGCCTGTTTTGACCAATTCGGCCAGCAAAACATTGTTTTCACCTTGGTTGACTTTTGAGGCATGTAAATGATGGATTTTTGTGTAAATTTCATGGCACTTAGATACTTTTACTCTCCTTGACCACTTCTAGAAGTTTCCTTAATGTAAATGGTAAATATTTAATGCATGGATAGGTTTCCTAAGTTTTAGAGGCAAGTTGTTGTGATTGCCTACTATCTAGTGATTAATTTAGAATTAGTTGCAACAGCTCCTGAAGCTGAGCTCAACCCCTATAGGTGGGGAAAGGAGTTAGATCTTCTATATTATGCCTTCTCTTACTCATTTTCATGGTTTGACTCTTGAGGGAGAAGCTCCTATTGTATATTTCACTTGTATCTCTGCAATTTGAGGAAAAGGAAGACCAGGGTTTTGCAGACATCATTGGGATTCTTGTGGACTCTTATGTTGATGGTGTGTTCTCTTATTGTAATTGTAAGTGTGTTTATGTGTTCCATCTCTTTCTTTACTGCCGCTTATTAAACAAATGAAGTGATAAAGTTTGAATTCATGCATGCCATGCTCAGCTTTTAAATTTGTTTAAGGTTTATGTTTTCCACTGTCTAGAGAGGATTCAAAGTCATTGTTTGCCCTCTTTAGCTTTTCTCCTTTCTTCCTTGATCATCCATTTCAGCTAAAAGCATCAGCACAAACTCCTACCTTTCCCCAAAGACCCCCCCTGCAAAAACTGAGCTCAATCCCCGCACCCTGAATTGCACTCCCTCCAATTGCCACCAAAAACCCGAAAAATTTTAAATCAACCCTCTTTATCAGTTTACTAGCCTAATATCAGTGTTCCTAATTGGGTCAGCTCATCCTATTGAAAGATCTACCGAGTTTGACTGGAGAGAGCCTTCTCCTGCCTCGTAGGGCTAGCTACGAGGCTGAATGGTTTGATGTAGCCTTGAGATTTGTCCATCTCAGCCTAGGTAAAATTTCAAGCGCTAACACATCCTACATTGGATTGCCTCCAAGGATAAATTGGGCATAGATTCCAACTGGATTTCCCTTTCTTGTAGCTGTCCTCTTAGCCATGCATTCTCTTCTTCTAACTAATATTTCATCATTCCCTCTCTGTCCATAAAGCTGCTCAGATCTCTTCCCATCTCTTTTAATTTTTCCTCCGTGTGGCCTACATCCTCCACTCCTTTTGATTTCGCAATTTGCATCCACCTGTGTGTCCTTTCCCTCTCTCTTTCAAGATCAAAGAATAAGGGAATGGAAAATTTTTGTGGGATTACCCTACCTCCTTCAATGAATATGTATTAGGAGTTGACGTTGGGTTTGTTAGCGCTTGGAATTCACCTAGGCTGAGATAGACAAACTCTCAAGGCTACATCAAACCATTTCACCTCGTAGCTAGCCCTACGAGGTATGAGAAGGCTCTCTCGGGGCAAAACTCGATGGATTTTGTCAATAGGATGAATTGACCAATTAGGAACAAGAATTTTAGGCTAGTAAACTGATAAGGGGGATTGATTTAAAAATTTTTGGTTTTTTGGTGGCAATTGGAAGGAGTGCAATTCAGGGTGCGGGGATTGAGCACAGTTTTTGCAGGGGGATCTTTGGGGCAAGGTAGGAGTAAGCGCTGATGCCTTAATCTGAGATGGATGATCAGGGATGATAGAGAAGGAGCTAAAGAGGGAAAACAACCATTTGAATCCTCTCTAGATAGCAGAAAACATAAATTTTGAACAAAGTAAAAAGCTGAGCATGTCAAAGCATGTATTCAAACTTTACCACTTCATCTGTTCAACTAGAAGCAAAAGAGAGATGT
>APFE030749147.1:32011-64936 GCA_000404065.3 Pinus taeda
TTTCTTTTCCATTGGCTTTTTCTTTTTATTGCCTATCTAGCACTACCCTTATTGCTTCCAAGGCCCCAGATTAAGCAGTTGGGAACCTTAGTTTCTCTGCCTAACTATTGGTCTGCCAAGATTTAAACAGTTTGGACAGACTTCTTTCTCTATTCTACAATAGAAAATTGAAACATGGCATGATCCAGATTAGACTGTTGGACCATCCATCAAAATTTAGTAAACATGAAGGCATGTACACACCTTGCCTTGCCTTGGAAATATGGGATCTGTGTATCAGCAAAGCACAACATATTTGGCATTTGAATTTGCCAATCATGAAATATGAAACCTATTGGGATAGGTATCCAACAGGAAGCATAATGTAAAATCACACATCTGACTTAGTTATATTTTCTTCTCCCCTATCCTCTTAACAAGGTCAATTTATATAGGTCTTTTTATCCTTTAGGAGAATATATCTAGACACCTAGGAGATTGAGAAGTTAGGAAACTTATACAATAATTGACCCCCATCCAACTCATATAAAAGTATATTGACTTGATTTCCTTGGCAATGAAAAAATATAGAATCTTTGAGCATAGTTTCTCCCTACACAAAGGAAATGATTATATCATGTCCCTAACTTGTGCACTATTTAGTATTGACTGTACATAATATTCCAATGTTGTGCCAGTGGTTTCCCTATTAAAGATGGATAATCAAACAATATGATGTGTGCATCAAGGTTAACAGGTCTAGTGATGGACTATGGTCACTCTTACTAAATCAAAGTGTTAAAAATAGGCTATAATAGACGCACCTTATTGCCCGTGGTTAGAAGAGAAACTAATGGTTGAAGATCATTCTTGTAACATCTAGTTCAAAATGAAAGGAAGGAATAAATACCAAAAGACTTAATCAAAACCACACTAATACACAAGTCTCAATCATAAGAATATCATACTTGATTCTATCATACCCATGCTTTGCACAAAGGGAAACTAAACATGGCCACCAACTATATATTTCACATCCATGACATGAGATTCTAGGAATATTAATAAGATAATAGTTAAAATAATAAAATAAGAGTTATAAACTTCAGAGGGAAAAGAAGAAAACTAATTTTCTAATTGTATTTTTGGCTTCTCGTGATAGTTTACTCAAATTTCAAGTGTAGACACTCGTGTGTCTACAGTTGAAATTTTAGTAAATCGATAAGGAGATAAGCCAAAAATACAATTAAAAAAAGTAGTTTTTCTTTTATTCCGTCCAAAATATTTACATGTGTCTCTTTTTAAATTTAAAATATTTTGATTGTCATACATATTATGACATGGAAATTACGTGAAAAATGGATGGGCACTTTTAGCCTAAAATTTACTTTAATGCATCAACAAATACAATGTGGATCTAAGTCATAGTTTTCATAAATAGGACTATAGAAATGTATAAGAGAGGTTCCCCATTTTTAGGTCCCTATAATACTATTGTAGCCCACTTACTATCAGTGTATCCCCCTTATTGTTATTTTTGTGCCCATGTAGCCCCCATATTGTTATTGTAGTGCCCCATAGAAGCCAACTATTATTTTTGTTGTGCCCTTACATTATTACTTTTCTGTAGGGTATGACTATATTGTGACGCCTTGGAATCCTATACACACAAAGGAGGCCTTGTCATTTTTATCATCCAAGAATTGTACATTTTTGTAATGTAAAGAAGTTTTCCCACTCAAATAAGATATTTTTTGAGTCGTTGGTCTATCTTTTCTGTCAGTTGGTTGCTTAACATTTGGTATCACAACAAGAAAAAAAGAATTGGGAGTGATAAATGTTAAGATGGATGGTTTTTCAAAAATAATAAAAGGAGACATGGATGGTTTAAAAGGGAGTATGAAAGGTTTAAAGGAAAACATGGAAGGTTTGAAGGAGGGTTTGACAAAGTTGTTGTAAGAAAAGCTTCCCAGTGGTGACAAGGTAATCAATGAAAATCATGATGAGTATAAAAGGAATATGAATTATGATTTTAGAGATTCCAATGTTAGGTTTAAGAAATACCACATTCTAAATATATATATGAGGAATTTTGATGGCAAGGATGCAATAACATGGATACTACAGATGGAGCAATATTTTGATATGCATTATGTGCAAACCACACAAAAGGTAGGTATTGCATACTTATATTTAGAACCCAATCAGTTTGTATGATATAGATGCCTTTGTTCTCGTAAAACACTTGGCACCTGGTCAATTTTTATAGACAAAATGATAGCACATTATGAAGATACAAAGAGAAACACTTTCTTTAGTCGAGTGATAAATGTCAAACAAAAGGGTTCAATGGCATAGCACATTGAAGACTTCCAAAAATTTGAATATTAGGGTAATTGATATTCCAAAGGAGCACAAGATTTATGTCTTCATAGGGATTTTAAAATATAACATCCAACACGAGCTTTGTCTTTGGGAACCTAGTTCATTGGAGAAGGCATTCGAGGTGGCAAGAAAAGTTGAAAGATAAATTATGGCAACAAGGAAGTCTACCACTCATAACTATAAATATGGAAGTGTTGTTGATCCTAGTCCTATGTAACCAACAAGAGTGACAACACAACAATTGGAGGATAAAAGAGCAAAGGTGATTTGTTACAGTTGTGATAGGAAATACACTAAAGGTCATAAGTGTGTTGAGAACAAATTATTCTATGTAGATTGTGAAGATTAGGAAGATAAGGACTAAGAAACACCAAAAGAAGAGGATATATACCTGGAATGAAGCTCGAAGAAAGAAGAAATGAATCCAATGATACCTTGTAATGCATTGGCATGAATTACTACTCCTCAAAACTCTCAAGATAGAAGGACATATCAGGAAGAAAAATATAAATTTTCCATTCCTGTCATTAATGAATTGTTGGATGAATTACGTGGAGCAATTTACTTCACCAAGTTGGATCGTCATTCAGGATATCATCAAATTAGAATGAATACTAAAGTCATTCCAAAAACAACATTCAAAACTCATGAGGGTCATTATGAACTTTTGGTCATGCCTTTTGGCCTTATGCACCTTCCATATTTCAAGTTTTGATTAATTCCATTTTCAAGCCCTTAGAAAATTTATGTTAGTATATTTTTATGATATACTAATATATAGAAAGTCTTCGAAGGATCATGTACAACATGTTGATAGGGTGCTCAAACTATTGGAGGAAAAAAAATAATTATATGCAAAAACCTCAAAATGTTTCTTTGGAGTACAGGAGGTGGAATATTGGGTCATAATATATCTCATGATGGTGTTAAGGTACACCTTAACAAAATTAAATCCATTAAGGAATGGAAAATCCCCACAACCATAAAGAATATTCGAGGATATCTTGGGTTGACGGGGTATTATCGCAAGTTTGTTAAGAATTATAGGAGAATAGCAGAACCTATAACATCATTACTAAAGAAATATGCATTTTCTTAGATGCCAGAAGCAACTAAGGCCTTTGAACATATTAAAGAGGCAATGTGTGAAGCACAAGTGTTAACTACGTTAGACTTGACAAAAACCTTTATTGTGGAATATGATGCCTCCAGAAATGGAATTGGCGCTATTTAAATGCAATAAGGAAGACCCATTACTTTTGAAAGTCATCTAATCAAAGGAAAATATTTACACAAACCTATTTATGACAAGGAAATGTTGGAAATATTACATGCACTAAAGAAATCACGACCTTACCTAATGGGAAGACACTTCAAGGTAAAAACAAATCATGATAGTCTTAAATACTTTTTGGAACAAATATTATCTTTAAAAGAGAAACAAAAATGGGTGACAAAGATGTTGGGTTATGAGTTTGAAATCTTCTACAAAAAGGGAAGAGAAATGTTGTTGCAGATGCACTCTCAAGAGAGGATGAGAATGTGGAAGCATTTCCTTTTGCTATTTCTATTATCTAACCTCAGTGGATAACTGAAGCAAGGGATGAAAGGAGGAATGATGAAGAGTTATGGATATTCATTCAAAAGTTGCAAGAAGATCCTAGTACATCTAATACATTTAGATGGAAAAATGATTCATTATGGTACAAATATTGCTTATATCTTTATAATAATTCTCAAGTCAAACAAAATATTCTTTTGGAATTTCACACCTCTCCCTTAGGAGGGCATTAGGTATTTTTTAAAACCTACCATACGGTCAAGAAGAATTTTTTTGGCGATGGTGTTAAATATGATATTCAGAGGTTTGTGGAAGAATGTTTGGTTTGCCAACAAAATAAGGCTGAGAGAATTAAGACACGGAGTCTGTTACAATCTTTAGCCATTCCATGTCAGCATTGGGAGGAGGTCTCAATGGATTTTATCACAGGTTTTCCAAAGTCCAATGGAAACAATGTCATCATGGTGGTATTTGATAGACTTACTAGTAATGCACACATTTGTGCATTATCTCATCCTTTTAAAGCTAGTACAATTGCTACTACATTTATGGAAACAATTCAAAAGCTTCATGGAAACCCAAAAATTATATTAGGTAACAAAGATCCCATTTTCACTGGAAATCTTTTATCTGAATTATTTTCTTGTCTTATTACTCAATTAACTTGTAGCTCATATTATCATCCTTAATCTGATGGGAAAACATAGAAAGTGAACAAATGTTTGCAATGATATATTCGTTTCTTCGTATCTAATAGAAAACACAATGGATCAAATGGCTACCTCGTGTCGAATTGTGATAAAACACTTCCTTTCATACTGCAGAAAAAATGACCCCATTTATGGCACTTTATGGATATCATCCACCATCCATCACATCATACTTAAGAGAAAATTCCAAGGTTCAAGCAATTGAAGATCACATTAAGCATCAACAACAAGTTCTGCAACTCTTAAAGGATAACCTCACTCTAGCATAGAATCAAATGAAACAATAGGCCTATCAACATTGCAATGAAAGAAGTTTTGATGTAGGTGATTGGGTATTTTTATAGCTACATCCATACAAAGAAATGCCTCTCAAGAAAGCTAACAAGGATAATAAACTATCAGCCAAGTACTACAATCCTTACAAGGTGTTTCAAAAAATTGGTACTATGGCATACAAATTTGAGTTGTCTGCATCTTCCGGAGTACACCCAACTTTCCATCTTTCATGCTTAAAGAGGGTTAATGGTCAAAAGTTTCTAGTTTAAACAGTGTTTCCAGAACTTGAGGAAGAAGGAAAAAATATTGTATCATGAAGGCATCATGGAAACAAGAACCTAACAATTATGGAATCGATCAATTTTAGAGTATTGCATTAAGTCTATGAACTTACTTGCTAATGTTTCCACATGGGAGGATGAGAATTTTATACATAAGCATTCATAACTACTCAAGCATTAACGACAACACTTTTTTGAAGGAGAGGGGTATGTTAGGTCCATATAATACTAGTGTAGCCCCCTTACTGTTAGTGCAGCTCCCTTATTGTTAATGTTGTGCCCATGTAGCCCCCATATTGTTATTGTTGTTCCCCATAGAAGCCCACTACTTTTATTGTTGTGCCCCTACATTATTATTTTTATGTAGGTTTTGATTATATTGTGACCCCTTAGACTCATATATATACAAAGGATGTCTTGTCATTTATGTCAGCCATGAATTGTTAATTTGTGTAGTAAATGAGGTTACCCCCCCAAAGAGGATAATTTTTAAGTCACTGATCTATCTTTTCTATGAACTGGTTGTGTAACAGCCATAATAGTCAAAGTACATAAAATGATACATATCTCCAATGTAACTTGGGAAGTGTGCCATATAATAGTGATATTTCCCTATCCCAAGGTCTTGTACTCAACCATTATGTAATAAATCTACAATGTGAGAATATATGTGTTGATGTCAAGCATGCTAGAAACTATCTAATTACTAGTCATTGAGGTATACCATTAATAAACACAAGGGAACCCACCATGATGAAAATAAACCCCACATTATCTACCATAATCCAATAAGTGTGAATAAATTAGTTAACATCAAAGAATTGAGGAAAAATTTGATTAGGATTCAATGGGGTAAACCAATTCTTTATTCTAGGGAGGCCTACCTCAAAGGTATGGATGATCTAAGGTACTACTAGTTCCCAGATCGGGCTCTTGAATAATGAGTTGAAGTTGATAGGAGAATATCCATCAAAGGGGTCCCTTGATGTATCCCTCATCAATTGATATGTAATATAATGATAGATGATGTGAATGGATGAAGTCATGGGGTACGACTCACACTAGCATGACCAATACAAAAGGTGAAAAATGTTTGTACATGGCTAACTAAAATTGAATATTCCCTTGAACATGTAACAAGATGACACAAAAGTGACTCAGTAGCATTAAATAATGAGAATTAAGTGATACCATGAAACAAGATAGAAGGAATTGAATCACACTTCATAGTGACTAGAAGAGTAACCAGTCGAAGGAGTGAATAGACTCATATGTATGGTATGACTCTTAGGGAAGCTAAAACCTAGTTGTAAGGAAATAACATCAACATTTCAGCGACCTTAAATAGGAACCCAACAAATTATGGATATAACCATAAATACAAAGATGCAGTAGAAATAACACTTCATTTCATTAATATCAAAATACTGAAATATGCTTAAAAAAAAGCAAATAAATAAGCTCGGGCAATGGTAGCTTACCTTTGAGAAGAGGTGTGTTGACTACATCCCCTGAACTATGTTACAATGAGGCTCAAGGGCCTATTTATTATTGAGAAACAATCAAAAACCTTAAATGAACAAAAAACTAACCCTAGGAGATGTAACCCCAAGAGTTTGTGGGCCTCATTGGGGTTATTTGGGAAGCCAACTTCCCAGGGTCATAACTTGGTCATATTATATCTATTTGGAATGTACGATACCATGTTGGAAAGGTATGTCAAATTAATAAAATACTTGTAGAAGACAAGTTACTGAGCTCGAAAAAGTGTCGATTACGGGGTCAAAACTGCTCCAAAAGTTCACGACCTCAAAAATACTAAAAATAGTAAATGCTGAAAAAAACAAGGAAAAAAATGAAACTGACTGGAGGTCTAGGTGGAATAGGAAATTTTCCACCAATATCCAACAGGATATGTCCTCCCGTTAGGAAGTAATCGTCCCCATTGCATGTAGAGCCTCCATGACATGAGGAAAATTTTGTTGAACCTGGTCTGTGGTGAGCCTCTTGCCCTGGTTAAGGAGTTGGCCTAATTTGACAACTCGATATAGTTGGATCATATGTTGGCAAGTGTTCTTGATCTTTGTTTCCATGAGCTAATTACTTGTATCCTATTCCATGCAGTACATGTTTGGCTTTGTTGATGTGACTTGTTCTGCAATGTCGTATGTGTCCAACAATTGTGGAAAGTAGGGTCGAAGGAGGTGTACATTGTACACTGGGTGCACATCAAGGAATAATGGGATGTTGACCTCAAAGGTATTGTTCCCCACAAGCTTGGTGATGGTGTATGACCCATATTAAAGCAGGTGAAGCTTGCGGTGTGGTCCAGCAAGGCGCTCCTTCTACAAATTTAGCTAAACTTTGTCGCACACATAGAATTTGTGTGACACTCGATGTTGATCATGGCGCTGCTTCTACTTAGAATATGATATATCCAATATATCGTGGATTTGTAGGAAAATGTGTTGAATGCGCTCAATGAAGTTGTTATCCATGTCAACTTCAGATTGGATGTGAGCTGAATCTACCTGAGTAGTTGCAAATGGGATAGCCACATCAATGGGACATAATGGATGAAGTCCTAACCCTACCAAAAAGGAGCTATGGCACATTGAGCTATGGAGAGATATGTTATAATTGTGTTAGACATAAGGGAGGATTTCATCCCAAGTGCATGGATGGTTCGAGTTGAATGTGCATAGGATGTGTATGATCATCTTACTGATGACCTATGTTTGGCCATCTGTTTAGGGTGGAACATCATTGATCCAAGTGGCTCCAGAGACACACACAAGATAAAGAGGGCCTAGGGAAACTCAAAAATCAATGTGATTAGAATGATTTCAAACTAGAACCATAACATAGATCTCATCATCCTAATCGCAGTGGTGCAAACGGTTCTTCAATCTGAGATCGTATGAGGGAGAACGAGCCAGTCAAACTTCTCGTCAAAGTTGGACTATGGGTGAGTTTAAGTGTCCTACAATTTGACTGACCCTAGGGCATGAAACTTAGCTCTCGAAACTGGGTGAAATTGAGGCCTCTTTAATTTATCTAATAACCCTTATGTTAGACAAAATTAAAAAAATGTGCTATGTCTAATAAAAATAAAAATATATATAGAATGTGGTGGCGGGCCACCACCCTCGCCAGCCCCAAAACTATCGCATAATTTTTTTTTATTAAAGGGATGATGGGCCATGACCCCCACCAGCCCAACCACAACCATAAACCAAAGTTAATGTTTAAATATGGGCTGATGGCTATGACCCTGCTGGACCCTCCAACCAACCCCCGTATAAACCATAGATTAACCTTAATCTTACGGGGTGGGCAGGTCACCTCCAGTGTACTCCACCCACACCCCCAAACCACTCTATTATACATCTTCTATATTAATGGGAGGCTGGCAGGTACCAAGCTCACACCAACCATGTGGTCTGGCCCACCACCATGCGGTGGCTCCATCTCACACCACGATACCATGCAAAACAAACAATGCACCCCAAATACATAATATGCCAATTAACCTAATGGAGGTCTGGGAGTTATGGAGCGGGTTGCCCAATGTAGACCCGACCCCCAACAAAAAACATTTTAATGTGGTTTTAAACTATAATGTAGTAAAATGGGAGGGGCAAGGCTTGACCACCCAACCACTCCTCAACCAATTTCATTTTTAACCATTACACCAAATGAATTCCTTGGTTAATCTACCTGAAAATGTATATAAACCTGTCAGTTGTCAGCGCGCTGGAGCAGATGGACGAGTAGGAGTGCACATGGAAATCGAGGGGATATGTTCTTAATTAATTTATTATAGGTGGAACCATGATTGAACGAAATTTCCAAGAGGGTGAAATTTTTGCAGTGTCCAAATTAGGAACATTTTATGTCGATCTTACACCTCTTAGCAACATGAACCCAATGGCGCAGTCAGTTTCCTGATCTGAGTAGAAAATTTGCAATGGACCCAGAGGAGGGAATCTTTGAGGAATCTAGGGAGAATCTAAAATATTCCTTAATACCTAGAATCTCATTTTATTAGAATTCAAAAATTTGACAGTTGATTTTCACTATTTGATGCCACAAATATCATGGTGCATTTAGATTTTCCATTTTCTCATTTCGTTTTCCGACCACTTTTCAAAGTGGAGCGCTGGTGTCATCATTCATGTGTGACCACCCATTTCCATGCCATTCGATGCTGTGAGATCGATGGTATGAATAGCTTTGGCAACTTGACATCCTTTTCTTCAGATGGCCCCTGGATGTGAGGTATATGTAATGTATTCATGTACTTCTTTTACTATGCATTGTGCTACACAAATCCCTATTTGATGTTTGATGAGGGATCTTGTTTCTTACTTGTTTTCATGATTTCTGCTTGATGTGATTTGGAATCATTTGTGTGATGTACTTTTTGTCATGATTCATCGTGTTTTATTTGAGATCCCTTTGTCATTATTTTGATGGGATACTCATGTGTCACCATGTATGATTGCATTGAAATCCCTTTTATGCCATGTTGACAGGATGTTCATTATCATCATGCATGAGTTTGTATCATACTGATAGGAGTCCTTTTTGACTGAGAGTTCCTGTAGCAGAACATCTCTCGGATCCACTCTTGTGTGAGGGTGTTTTCCTTGTATGATAGCGAAATCACCTCCTATGTACATCATCACTATTGACAACACTTAATGAAGTGGCCTACACCATCTTGACACGAGGGCCCAGAGATGTAGTCCCTCCTAGACGAACTTCGTTATCAACGACTTATGTTTTCATGTGTTGATGATTTTCATGTTCCTCTTCTTTATAGGATGCATATGTATTCATTGACACTATTTTAAAAATGAAATTTAACACATCACACAAGTAAAAGGTCTTGGAAGTGTCCTTCATCACACCCGGACCTGGATCAAGTGGTATCAGAGAAGTCTTTGCATGGAATCTGTGAATTGCAAGCATGAAAAATGGAACGTGGAGAAACAGAGGATGAAAGAGTGATGTATGAGACCATGCTCAAAATTTCACAAAGGGTGGAAATAATGTATGAATCTCTACAAAAAGAGACAGAGGAAAAGGAATGATTACAACTTCAATTATAATCCATGAAAGAGGCTTTGGAAGAATTGAAGCACAACAACCAAATTCTTCAAACAAATAATGCTGAATTGAAGATGCTTCTACATGAAGAGAAAGAGGAGAAACATAGTTTGCTACGACAACTACAAGAAGAGGATGAGGCCTTGGAAAAGCTGCAACATTGCCCATGTGAGGTAAAAAGTAATTATCTAAATTCATGTATGTGTCCCAATAATGATTTCGCTATTTTTGAAAATCATACCAGAGGAATTGGCTCCAAACTGCTGAAGAGTATGGGGTATGGAGGAAAAGGCTTGGGCATTAATGGCCAAGGTATTGTCAACCCCATCAAAGTAGAGGAATTACCCCGTCAGGCAGGACTTGGGTATGTCAGAAAGGAAGTTGGGGAATGTGCCAAGATAGCTAGCAAACCACCAACAACAGATAATGAGAGGCCCTCATCAGTTCTTTCTAAATCGACAAAGAAGGTAAAAGATGTTGATTTCCTTTCAGTTTAGTCATCACATAGTATAATTTTTGTTGGAGATTTAGAGATCCCATTTACAGGGACAAACATGAGGCTCCTTACCAAGACGAGGCAAGAGGAGGAAAAATAACTTGGCTTTAATAACCAAGGCATAACTCCACCATTGGAGGTTGTGCATAAACATCAATTTCCAGGCTTGAGATACACCGAGGGAGAATGCTCGAAGGTGTCATATTCTTCTGAGACATCGTTGAAATCATTGAGGAAAGAGAAAGATGGGAACACATCCCCATCATCCCATGGCAGTGCCCATGGCAGGGAAAGAGATGAGGCAAGCTCTCATCACCATACTTCGACTGGGGATAGTAAGGAAAGGTATAACCAATCTCCAAATTCAAATGTTCATTTCGATTATAATCATGTTTTTAATGATGAACATAAAATATGACATCGAAAAACATGTACCTTTTGTGGATTACATAACCATAGATTTTCTAAGTGTTGGAAAAGAATGGCAGCACACAAAAGGATGAGGTGTGAAAAAAATTCTCAATAGTAGGTAAAGAAGATATGGAGGAAGAAGATGTATTCCAGTCATTGCAATAGAAATGGCCATCAAAGAGCCACATGTCGGAGGCTCTATCCAAACCAGCGCCTTAAAGACAAAGCATTAGTGCATGAACATGGTGAAACAATTGTTCAATAAGAAAAACCCCCACAGAGGGATGACCCATTCACATTGATAAGTGGAAAATGGTTTCTAGATATGTTAGCTTTTCATGGTTGTGCTTTTGTAAATCATTTGTTGCATTTTAAAATGTAAAAGTGATGATGTCTTTTCCATCACTTGTTCAACAACAATGATGTCTAGTATTATTTTGTGTTGCATGATAAACTGTGAAAGTGATGTCATGTTTCCATCACTTTTCAAAGAAATGATAGTGTTTGCCCTTATCTTTGTAAATCATGTGTTGCAGTGATGATGTGTTTTCCATCACTTGTTGAAGCAAAAATGGTATTTTAGCCTTATATTCGTAGTTGGGGTATTCTGTCCATCTTGATGTAAGCTTGACCATAGAGTATGTGTTATGAACTCGTTGCAAGTGTGGGACACTTGGGTCATTAGTGGTCCATGAAAGTCACAGATGTAATTTGTAAAAACAATGTAATACAGGTTGTAGAGGTTACAGGTGTTGGCTCATCGCTTAAGGCTCCAAAGAACAAAGGTGAAGGAGATGGAAGCGAGGCCTTTTAGGATGCTTGTGATGCAGAAAAGGTACAGAAAAATTGCATATTGTTTTTCATGCTTTTGGAGGACCAAAAGCTCCTAAGTGGGGAGGATTGATCCAGGTGGCTCCAGAGACACACATAGCACAAAAAGGGCTTAGGGAAGCTCAAAAATAAAAGTGATCATAATGATTTCGAACTAGGACTAGAGCATAGATCTCATCGTCTTGATTGCAGAGGTGTGAACAGTTCGTCAATTTGAGCTCGTATGAGGGAGAATAAGCTAGTTAAATTTTTGGTCAAAGTTGGACCGTGGGCTAGGTTTAAGTGTCCTACAATTTTACCAACCCCGAGGTATGAAGCTTAGCTCTCGAAAGTGGGAAAATTGTGGCCTTTTTAATTTATCTAATAACCCTTATGTTAGATAAAATTAAAAAAATTCCCTATGTATAATATAAATAAAAATAAATATATATTGTGGTGGCAAGCCACCACCCCCACCACACCCAAAAATATCACATAATAGAGTTCTATTAAATGGTTAATAGGCTATGACCCCCGCCAGCCCAACCACAACCATAAACCAAAGTGAATGTTTAAATATGGGTCGGCGACCATGACCACGCCGGACCCTTCAACAAACCCCTCTATAAAACATACATTAACCTTAATGTTATGAGGTGGGTGGGCCACCTCCAGTGGACTAGACCCACACCCCCAAACCACTCTATTATACATCTTCCATATTAATGCGAGGCTGACAGGTACTGAGCCCGTTCCAATGATGTGGGCTGGCTCGCCACCGTGCGGCAACTCCATGTCACTCCACGGTAACATGCAAAACAAACAATGCATCCCAAATACATTATACATCAGTTAATATAATGGAGATGTGGGAGTTATGGGGAGGGCCGCCCAGTGCACACCAAACACCCAAAAAAACACATTTTAATGCGTTTTTAAATTGTAATGTAGTAAAATGGGAGGGGAAGGCATTGACCACCTGACCCCTCCTCAACCAATTTGAATTTTAACCATTACACTAAACAAATTCCTTGGTTAATCCGCCCAAAAACTTATATAAACACGTCAGTTGTCAGTGCGCCTAGGTAGATGGAGGAGCAAGAGCGTGGACGGAAATAGAGGTGATATTTTTCTAATTAATTGATTGCAGGTGGAACCATGATTGAGCGAAATTTCCAAGAGGGTGAATTTTTTGCAGTGTCCAAATTGGACAAATTTTATGTCCGTCTTACACCACTCAGCGACACAAACCCCATGGCATAGTCAGTTTCCTAATCTAAGCAGCAAATTTGTAGAGGACTTGGAGTAGGGAATCTTTGAGGACTCTAGGGGTATCTAACAGATTCCTTAAGCCTCAGAATCTCACTTTCTTAGAATTCAGAAATTTGACAGTCAATTTTGTACTATTCGATGCCACAAATTTGGTGGTGCATTTAGATTTTCCATTTCTCATTTCATTTTTTAGCCACTTTTCAAAGTGGAGTGCAGGTGTTAACATTCATCTACAAGTAGCCATTTCCATGTGCTTTGACATCATGATATCAATGGTGCGAACAAATTTAGCATCTTGACATCCCTTTCTTCATATGGCCCATGGATGTGAGGTATATGTGGTGTATTCATGTACTTCTTTAGCTATGCATTGTGTTTCACAAATCCATGTTTGATGTTTGATGAGGGATCTTGTTTCTTACTTGTTTTCATGATTCCTACTTGATGTGATGTGGAATCATTTGTTTGATGTACTTGTTTTCATGATTCATAATGTTTTATTTGAGATCCCTTTGTTGTTATGTTGATGGGATACTCATGTTTCGCCATGTATGATTGCATTTATATCCATTTTATGCCATGTTCAAGCAATGTTCATTATCATCCTGCATGGGTTTGTATCATACTAATAAGAGTCCTTTCTGACTCACAATTCCTGTAGCGGAACATCTCTTGGAGCCACTCCTGCATGAGGGAATTTTCCTTGTATGATAGTGACATCACCTCTTATGTACATCATCACTATTGACAACACTTAATGGAGTGGCCTACACCATCTTAACACCGGCACCCAAAGACGTAGTCCCTCCTCGACAAAATCCATTATCAAGGGCTTATGTTTTCATGTGTTGATGATTTTCATGTTCCTCTTCTTTACAGCATGCAGATGTATTCATTGATGTTCTTTTAAAAAAGAAATTTAACACATCACAAAAGTAAAAGGTCTTCGAAGGGTCCTTTGTCACAGCTGAACCTAGATCATTCGTGGACATAGTAATTTTGTAATCTAGCATCGACCAGAGACTTGACCAAAATGAACTTAGGAATATGTTATTCCGATCTGAGATAATGAATTGTGGGATACCAAAGTGTACCCACACTCACTAAAATAAGAGCTTACCAGTGGCCTCTACTGTGATACTCTTTTCACAGGCCGCCATGATGGGCATCTTACATAATCTATTTACGACCATGAAAACACGGTGATTTCCATGCTTAGTAGAAGGAAGGCCGGACATGTAATCCATGGAGATAGATTCCCAAGGTCGAATCGAAGTAGCTAGAGGAGTATATAAGCCTTTCTTCTTGATGGTTGGTTTGGTAATGGCACAGGCGATGCAAGATCTAATGTACTTCCCAACATCTTGACAAAGTTTTACCTAATAAAAGTACTTCTCCAGTACCGCCATTATTTTCTCTACTCCGAAATGTCTGGCGACCCAAATATAGTGTGCCTCCCAAATCATTTTGGCATGATTTCTTGAAGGAACACATATGTGTCTGAGGTAGCATAATAGTGCATCTCGAAGGTGAAAATTTGGAACATTCTTCTCTTTCGAGTGTTTGGTATGTGTTACCGAATTTTGGATCGTTCTGGTAAATTTGCAGCCACCTCGAAGTATCGTGCCCATAGGAGTCAAACATAGTGATCAACATCGTGACTCGTGATCAGCTAAGGAAATCTGCAACATTATTGGTGTTTCCTTTATTTTAATTAATGTTCAGACAAAATTGTTGTAGTTAGGTGGACCATTTCATATGGTGATCATTTTTCAACTTCCCTTATGTCTGTATGAACTGCAGGGGTCACGCATTTCTGTGGATGACTATTTTCTTCCCTATAATGTAATGCTTCCATTGACAGTATTCACAATTGAATACATTTCTTTATTTTAAGTCAGATGATTTCAGACTATGTTTGAAAGTGTATCACTATGGTAGTCCACTAGATGCCCCCACTAAGTAATAATGACACTAATAACATAGTTGGAGATGTCTGTCTCAATCTCAAATGGTTGTTTTAGGTCTGGTAATGTGAGCACTGGTGTATAGCAGAGGTGATGCTTCGGGTCAAAAAATTCCTTCTTTTGTTTTTCGAACCAAAACAACTTTTCTTTCACTCTACCATTGGTGACTTGACCTAAAGGGCAAGTGATATGAGAAAACCCCAACACAAACCTGCAGTAGAAATTGGCAAGAAACAGAAAGTTGCAGAAATATGTTAGAGTGGTTTGGGATGGCCAATCTCGAATGACTTGTATCTTGGATGGGTCCACACACACCCGTCTCATCAATGATGTACCCCAGATATTGAACCTAGGTCATGCCAAAAGTACGTTTCTGCAAATTGGTACCCAACTTGTGCTGTCATAGGGTTTGAAGGAATTATCAAATATGGTGGAAGTATGCTTCCCAACTCTAGATGAAGATGAAGATGCCATATCAATACACCACCATGGATGCATTGGTGAAGAGTCACAAGATGACGTCCATCAATATCATTATGGTTGGGGGGGGGGGGGATTCATCAACTTGAAAAGCATGACCAACCATTCAAAAAGACCCTCCTTGGATTTGAAGGTAGTCTTCAAGTCAATCTTCCTAAAATATTTCCCCCCCTTAAGTTGGTCCAAAAGGACATCAACTGTGGGATTAGGTACCTATTCTAGACAGTGATCTTTTTCAACGCCCAATAGTGAATACAGAGTGTCCAAGTCTGATCCTTCTTCTGTACCAATACAATATGGCTTCCACAGGGTGATGAGCTTGGCCTGATGTCCCCTTTTTGCAACAACTCCTAAATCTACCTCTTGATCTTGTCATTCTCTAGAAAATAGTGTTAATATATTCGTCCATTGGATAGCAATGTCCTCGGAGTTAGATCGATGGAGTGCTTGACTTGATAGTGTAGAGGTACCCCTATAAGTGAGGAAACAATGTCCTTGTATGCCTCCACAACCTTTTCCATCTATTGTTGTTGTGCAGAGGAGCCCTGTCTAGAAGCTATGGCCACAACCTTCTTCTTTCCTCGAGGGATAATTATAAGGAAAAATAATTCCTCATCTAGGAAATTATCTTACTGCATTGCTTCACAGTGATCAAGGATATGGCAATAGGTGGGGCTACCTCTAATACCTTGTCCAAATTATTGCCCAAAGTAATAATGATAAAGCAAGGTCTAGACTCATATACAACTTGCCACTTCGACAAGTATGGTTGTTCTAGTAATACATGACAAACTTCAAGAGGAGAAACATAACACAGTACCTCATACATGAAGGTCTTGATCTTGTAGGGAAGGTGACACTACTAGCTAAAGCGGGCATCTCATCCTTGGTAAATCGACCCAATGGTGTATGGCTGCAGATTTGATGTCATTGATATGCCTAGCTTCTTCCTGACCTTTGCTGAAATGAATTTCTTTTGGCTCTCGTTATCGACAATGAATTGTAGCAGAGAACCCTTCAACCACATCGGTGAGTGGAAGAGGCATTCCACCTCCTCTCGATCTTCAAGCTCATTCTTCTCGATCTTGGTTGTGGCCACTGTGGCACTAGGCTCCATGTCAATGAACTACTTCCCCTTTTTATCCCCCCTTATCAGGTTTTGACTTAGAGTCAGAACATACATCTGAATTGGAAGCCTTCAACACAGCCAAAATTGACTTCTTTGCCCAACACTCACTTGTGTTGCAAGTGGACCTGTTATAGAACTCACACCATTTCCCCATGTCCTTCTTTATATTCATGGTGTTGTTATTTTCTTGCGGCTTCACCGGGTTGTCCTAGGTCATCCTCCCTTGGCTTTGGCCTTTGCTCCATGGTTTGGGGGTGCCTTTTCCTTACTTCGGATTAGTAGATCTAAAGTCTCGCTTCTTGTGTTCAACCTTCTACTCAATATTGAAAGTGTATTGGTATGTTGTGACAAATGAGGAGATGTCAAGGAACTCCATCTTATCTTGGATGTACTTGTGTACACTCTGAGGGTACTTGAGTACCAAATTCCACTCATAATCCTTGATAGCCAACTTTGTGTGGAGGGTATGGTAAAATTTTGTGAACTCTAGAACATCTTGGTCCCTTCCCTATCGTAGTGTGGTTCACTTTATTTATTTATCTTCATAGCTCCCAATAGGGTAATATTGTTCTTGTATGACATCTTGGAAATAATACCAGGTGGGTGTGGCTAAAAACAATGATGATCCCTCTCATCCATTTGTTCGTAGTAGGTTTCCCACTAGTCCTTTACATGTGGGGTGGCTTTGAGAAGTACAAAAGTAATATTTTCCTGACGGGAAAAGTCATGAACTAAAAAATATTCTTCCAACAGATTAAACCATTTATTGATGGCATATACATCTATGTGGCCCTCAAATATGGGCATATCAAAGTTAACTTGTACCTTAAAAGGAGTGGTGCCTCAAGAGTGGCTGTTGGATGAAGAAATGTTTCCTGTGGGTAGTCGTTCGAGGATCTGGGAAAAGTTATCCATCATCTCATTCCTCTTTCACTTGAGAGCTTCCTTGATCAATATTTTGATAAGACCTCCCACCCCCTTGTCTTTCTTTTCTTCCACCATGGGAGGTCATTGGGGTTTGCACGGTTGGTCTTACAAAGGTTCAACCAATTCAATCGCTAACTCATTATACCCTAAACGCTTTGCGTAGACAGAAAGAAAAACAAAGAAAGAGCAAACCGCTATGATACCACTAATCTGAACATAAAAAGGAATAAAAAATTTTACAGATACAACCATAAATATAGAGATACAGTGGAAATAACACTTCATTTCATTAATGTCAAAATACTAAAATATGCCTACAAACATAATGAAAATAAACTAGCTCGGGTGATGGTAACTTATCTCTGAGAAGAGATGTGTTGGCTACATCCTCTGAACTGTGTTACAATGAAGCTCAAGGGCCTATTTATTATTGAAAAATAAGGGAAAATCATAAGAAACCAAAAGCCTAACCCCAGAAGATGTAACGCCAAGAGTTTGTAGGCCCCATTGGAGTTAGTTGGGAAACCAACTTCTTAGGCTTGTAACTTGGTCATATTATCTTTGTTTGGCGAGTACGATAGCTTTTTGAAAAGGCCTCTCTAGGTACTATAGTATTTACATTATTACCTTGCCTACAGATAGTGGACTACTTCAGAGCTCAAAAAAATCATTTAGGAGGTCAAAATTGTTCCAAGAGTTTAGTAACTAAAAAACTACTAAAAATAGTAAATTCTGAAATAAACAAGGAAAAAGATTAAACCGACTGGATGTCTAGGTGGAATGGGTAGGTGTCCACCAATATCCACCTGGATCAAACATGCATCTTGTCCAATAGTGACCCTACAGACATTTTCATTTGGTTCAGAGAATGAGCAAAGTGTTTTTACTTCCCTTTCCTCTTTTTGATCTTCTTCATATTTTAATGAGCATGAAAGAGAAGGCAAGTAAGCTCGTTAATTCTCTTTTGTTCAATTGTAATGAGCTCGAAGAAAATATAAAGGTACATTGAATAAATTGTGTTCTTTGTGGTTTAATGAGATTGAAGAAGATGCACTAGTGTGCTCAATGTAGTGGTATCCTTTTTATGAGATTTTATGAGTGAAAACAATGCATAAATGGATGCTCCATACCCTTGAGCTTTTAACGAGCATAAGAACAAAACAAAGAAAACACGTCCTAGAGGAACTAGTGATATAAAGTGTAGTAATTAATTATGATATTATGGAACCACCCTAAGTAGAGGGAAGCAAGGATGTTGGCAAAGGAAACCACTCATCATAGTGGTCCTTCTAGGAAGGGTAGAAACACCAAGTGAAAGCATGAAATGGGCCAAATACGAAATGACAACGATGGTGAAAAAAAGACCCGAGGTTATCAACATGCAGAAATAAGGCTTGGATGAGTATAGCAACAATCATGAGGTAAAAAAATAGTAGAATACTCCTGTGGTATATGCAGAAGATGTCAATGAAGAGAAAATGTGTCTAAGATTCTAAGTAAGAGGACATAAAAAAGAAGGGATTTTTAGGTGTTAAACTAATGTATCATGGAAACCAACATGGAAAAGAGGTGACAATATATGGCATCCATGTATAGGAAAGCTCTACCAATAACTTATGACGTGCAATGAGAGGTGGTTCAGTTGGACCTAAGGCATAATGAACATGGTGGTAATGGTAAACAATGTAATAGAGATGGAAGTGAAATACCTACCCCTATATGTCAAGGTCATGAAAAACACACCTAAGGCCAATTGGGTGTCACAATAAAAAAACCACCCCATCCTATAAAACCATCCAAAAAAATAACATAATGAAAGAAATAAACATAGATCAAATACAAACATTACCATGCAATTTTTAGTTTTGAGTCTTATAATTTTTTCTATTTTTTGGAATATATAATGTACTAAAAAAGTGATAGCATCACACTAAACCGAAACTAAAATACATATGTAGAAGGTGCAACAGAGTGTACTAGGTCACATCAAGTTGTTCCAAGTGCTAAGCATAGGCAAAGTAATCTTGCATATGAACTGATGGGCTAATATGGGTACGATATGGTGCATCATGGTGGGGGTATGCCATATAGAGTTTAATTTCCAAATTCTTAAAGGTTGATGATCCCAAAGAAAACCTAGAACCATATAATTATTAGGGGTGACCTTAGGACATAAAAAGTGAGTGTTTTCATGAGCTAATGCAACTCCTTGATAAGGAATATCAACTCATTGATATTATGTCAACTTCCAACATAGATTCTCCCGATCGGGCTGGATGAGCTGGCAATGAGGACGGAGAAGATCCGGCGGCGCACGAAGACGTTCAATATCGACAGCGACCAAGATATGAATGCAATAGGGAAGTGGAGCGGCTGGCAGAGGAAGGTTTGGATCAGTCAAGTAGGTGGGATGTCTATGGGACAGGACGGAAGGGCGGCGAGGTGGAGGTGCCATCATGACGAGGGTCTCGAGACTGTCTGGAACCACAACTCCGGTAATGATACCAAAGCACAGCTGCATTTAAAGAGCGAAGGAAGGCGACGGGCTTTGGGTTATGAGGAATGCAAGACACCTGCCGGTCGTTTCCCTGAGAGCTGGTGCAGTCTGGAGGATCCCGTAAGGTAAGAAGGTGGTGAAGTTTACAGAGGACGGAGACAAATGGAGGCGGAAGGAAGTGGAAGTGTGAGACGATGGACACGCAGGGGGGGGGCCTGAAGACCAGCGCAATCCCGCAGCTGACAAGAAGGGAAAACAAAAAGTGGAGGATGCAGGTAATCGAAATAGACAAGTTTTGGACGTTCTGGAGATTTCTGAGGAGGAGAGCGATGAGTAGAAAGGAATTCAAGCCGAGGACCCATGGAGAATGCGGTGGAAACGTTTGCCAGAGGAGGATAGTGAGCATGCAGAGGAAGGCGAAGGCCGCTCCACAGGCGGAGACAGGGGTGGACCGCGCGGCAGAGGCAGAGGAGGCAGAGGTCGAAGAGGCCGTGGTGGACGCCGAAGAAGGGACCCGGCGGCGAGAAGAGGAAGGAGAGGGCGGCAGTGCAGCCTAACCCCGGAGGCGGATTCTGAACCGGATGCGGGTAACGGTGATCGGCAAACACGACAAACAATTGCAGACAGAATTAGAATCGTAGAGCAGGATTACAGGGTGAATTGAAACCCCAAGATCAGAAGAATCATGGAGCACTGGGAAGAAGAAGCCATTCAGGCTCCTTCTGAAGAAGAGATGGAAGACTGGAGTGCCATTATGCCTGACCCTGGCCATACCAGAGGGAGAACAACCCTCTATAAGCAATCCCTCCACTTATATTGGGTCATGAAAAGGCTTATGGCAAAAGCCTTAGAACAGGTAGCCAAAGAGATGGCAGAGATGGTTCAGAGTCTTCCAAATGTTAAAAAGGAATTGAAAGACATAGTCATCACCATGCTTCTGCAAGAAAAAAGACTGGAGGATCTCCAACATCAGCTCGTGGCAAGCGGAGTGCTGGTTAAGAAGGAATCAGTCCAGCAAGCTGAGCCTAATAAGTAGAGCTCCAATGCTCCCTTTATGCTCTCGCGTTATGTCTTGTTTTTTCTGTTTCACTGTAGGCATGTATTCTGTAGCTGTTCTATCTATAGAACATAGGATATAGGAATCAATATAGATTTCGAAACAGTTTTTGAGCATGACGTATGGTTTTGATCAGCTGGATACTTTAACTTGTGCTTTGTTGGGAAAACTTTTGAGTGGTCAAGATACCCGGTTTCCCTTCGAGGCGGGGTGAGACCACCAAGATTTTTGTAAATATTGTTTTTATGTTAATAGAAAAGGACATACTCAACTTACAAAAAAAAAAAAAACTTCCAACATAGATTATTGAAAATGGGAGATTTTAAGTGTTAGTTACAAAATGTCATTTTGTTAATATAATCATTCTACTATTTTGATAATGTGAAGGTTCATTCTAAGTTTATATTTCTTACTAAAATTATTGAAGAGAAACTGGTAATAATTGATTATTGAAAATTACCTATAATTCTGAAAAGATTGAATATGATTTGAATAAAAACTTTTGTCAACTTTTACACTATAATATTTATTAATCAATAAAAATTATATTCTTTAACTTAATTATTATATATAGATATAATTGTTTTTTATGTAAGTTCATTAGGCTAGGTTGAGTAGTGGGCATCCTACATAAAGTTTTTGTTAATCAATATTGAGGCCTTGCCCGAGATTTAAAGTTGGTTAACCATGCTTGTACGTGGTTGAATTAGGCTCAAGGGTATAGGAGAAATCCTTTTGATTTGACCTTGATCCTCCTCAGTGATAGGAGTTGAGTGTGCTCATTCTCCTTATACCCAAGAAAGAATATTCTTAATGTGTATTTTACATCCTCTATATACTCAATTTCTAGCATTATTTAGTGATAACTCATGATGTCCCATGTGAATTGGGTCTAGCAAAAGTGGTTATGGGATGAAGCGTTATTCTCCACATCCAAATTATATTCTTGTATGTAACATGTGAATTTAGTACTAATTATATTGTTTACCCTCTCACGCTTACAATCCTCATAATCAAGGGAAGTATCGAGGGGTTTTCCTAGTTGTTGTAACCTAGAAAAGAAGTAAGGATGTCCATAATGTCAAACAATATCATTAAGTTTTCTTCATTTTTTGTCAATATATGAATGTTTTAGTTGAAATTGGAGAAATTTGTAATGTGCATAATGTTGACATGAGCCAAATAATTGTAAACCTAAAAAGAATATAGTAGCCTTGTAAATAAATTAATTTAGATCCATTTTAGGCTCAAAATTATTAAGCATCAAGAGTGTCCAATTAACTCAATGTGAAAATCTTTATGAGCAGAGAAGAAATGAAATTTGCGTGACAAAAGATTTTATCTCTTTTCAATTCTTTGTAATCTTAATGTTAAAATAGATCTTTTATTTTAAATTATATAATTATAAAAAATTGTACATTCTACTACAAATTAAAATTTTACAAGAAAACAATAAATCTACAACTTGAATCACTATTTACAACTTTCCAAGGAAATTCAAAATTAATATAACTTATCATAATAACCATTAAAAAAAAACTAACTTTTCCATCCTAAAATAGATGATATAAAAATAAATTAAATACTACCAAAAAAATTCAAATCCTCAAGTTATCTAAATTAACCCCACTAAAATAAAATATAGAGATAATATTAAATTTTACTATAATTTTTACAAATTTAAAGAAAATTTGATATGTAAATGGAAAACCCAAAAAATATAATCATACTTATTTTCCAAATCCTTAAATAAAATTTATAATTTTTAAGTTATCAAATAAAAAAAAATTAAAAAATTACCGAATCGAATCCATCCTCATAACATTTAAATAGTTATTTTAAAATTAAATAAATAACTAAACATAAATCAATCATAATATTTTATATATAATCTAAATCATTAAATATCAAAAGTTAAAGTACATAAACAATTACCATCATCAAAACATGTATATTATGTTTTCCTTTGAAAATATATAATTAAGCTCATTATAACATATATATGTTTCTCACCTATAAAAATTCAACTTATCTATATGATTAATTTATATTATTTATGTTTAGATAAAATTTAGCAAACAAAACTCAAAAAGTTTGAAAAAACAAAAAAGATAAACGTGCTTAGATATGATCATTATCGATTTTTGTTCACAAATCCAATTTTTTTTTTTATCCTATTACTTTTGTTTTTTTGGCTTACGTGTCTGATATTTACAATTTAGTTACCTTTTCGGATGTGACGTTTGTAACTGATAATATTTAGAATACTAGAAAAGAAATAGGTAGATTATAATATTTTATAATGTGATTTTATACGATGATAATGATGAGTAACTTTTATTAATCAAAATTAGTTGTGATTTTTCAAAATTTTATTTTTATTATAAAAAGGGAAAGAGGAAATCAAACATCATTAGAGTTGAGTTGAATTAACAAGTTAAGAAGATTGTAAGTGTGGCATATGTTAGGGAACTGAAAGTGGATATGAGTAAGAGCTCGACAATTTAAGAGGAATTATTTTTCATCTTCCACCCTCTTAGTATCACAAAGTTAACAGATTCATCCTAGGAAATTTCGGGAGTATACAATCATCGAGTTCCACTTCGAAGGTCATGAGGATTAGTTCTAATCCTAGCGATGTTTATTTTTTCTTAGTGCTAGACAAAACAGAGAGATAATTCTTATTATCAAGGGTAGTATTGATCACCTCCTTATAATATTTCAGCTTCCTTTTTCCCTCCACCTCTTTATCAACTTTGATTGGGAGAATAGGATAGCAAATATTTCCCTTGATCTTGAAATTGTAGGTGATGAATTCCTTTTGAATCATCTCAATGTTCCTCCACGATTCTCTCGATATACTATAACCCCAAAATTCACATCCATATAAGACAACACGAGTGACGAGAGTCTGAAAGAAGAATAGTTTTTACTCCAAATACAAATATTGGTCAATTTAGAGTTGTTTTCAAGCTCATAATAAACTTTCCAACATCTAATAATCCTTTTCTCAATGCTATAATTCTAGTTGAGGTGATGAGGAATGTTAATACCTAAATATTTGTAAGAAGAAACATTTTCTATGTAATTGTTATCAGAAAAAATTACCATATGCGATCTTTTTGGATTTAATTATCATGCCTTTAGTCTTGTTGGTATTAACCGTCATACCCATCTTGGAGCAGTAATCATGAAGAGTAATAAAATCTTGGAGTAGTAATCATGAAGAGAATTAAAATGATTGTCTAGGTCAGCATGGCTTCTCTAAAGAAGAACAATATCATTGACATAAAGGAGAAGAGTAATGATTATACTAGCAAACTTGGTGCCTTTGCAACCCACATTTTCCAAACACTCCTCTAACTTATCAATGTAAATGCCAAAAATGATAAGGGATAGGCGATACCCTTGATTAACCATGATATTTCATTTAATGTCTTTAGACTACCTTTCATTGGTCTTAATCCTATTTAAAATTTAATTTAAAATTGTTGGTATTATATTTACAAATTATTAAACTTTATATAATCTTAACATTGAAATTTAAAATTTTTAAAATATTTATATTAATTAAAAATATGTTTTTACTTATAAAAATATTATACGTAATGTGGGTCTTGAGAGATTGATATAAGGTATTTATGTCATCAAAATCACCCAAAAATTACCCCTGCTTAAACCCCACAACACTTAGCATCATTTTATATTTACTCATAAATTTCTAACTCATAACTTCTTCACCACCAATATCTTAACATAATGTCATATCACCATCTATTCTACACCTTATAAATTGAAAATTATAAATTATTGTTATTTTAAAAAAATTTAAGCATAAAACATATAAATTCATTCTTGTAAAAATCCATAATAAATCTACTCAACCATATTTTGTATTTTTCATAATTTTTCAATTTAATATTTATTTATTCCTTACATTAATCTAAACTACAAATATCATAAAATCTTCATAACTTTCCACATCCATGTAAGAATCATAATAAACCTAGTCTATTATGTTTTTATTCTTCTTCATAATTTTGTGAATCAATTTAAAAATTTTTTATTGGAAAAAAATTATCATAAAAATTCAAATCAATTTCTATCTAAAATGTTTTATGTGTTTTATTTAGTAAAGCTCAAAATTTCATAAAATTCCACACATTCCACACACCAATTGTCTGTATTCCAATTTTTTTTTCCTTTTCAACCAAGTGTAGTTCATTCCCTTGACAAAGTACTCAATACTATTATATTTTTGAGAGCCTATAACATGTTTTCTTCTCCATAAACAAATCACGTATATTGAAATATTAAAATTTGAATCTTTTAATTTACACTTTTTCAGATAACTAATTAAATTACCCCTACCATATTTACTCATTTCATTTACTCACATCCAACCAGGGAAAAAAATAAAAAAATATCAATTTGAATATCACTTTCCATCCAAAATATTAATTTATTTTATTTTGTCAAACTCAAATTTTTCATCAAATTCCACACGAGTTACCCGGTCACTTTCCATCTATTTAAACTTTATTTATTCAAACCCAAAAGTTTCATAGAAATCTAGATATCGATTTCAATATCAAATTCGACACGCTAGTTGCCTTGTCAATTTCCAAAAAACCTAAATATCGATTTCGATATGCTTAAGCTCAATGATTTCTTAAAATTCCACACACTACTTGGGTGGTCAGTTTCCATCCAGAAGTGTATTTGGAAATATGGTAGGTTAAGTATAGATATCCTTTGTTTTTAATAATTTTTATTTTCATATCTATCTTCATGGACCTCTTCAATCTGACTGTACATTGAGATCATTGGAGAGTTTCATACTTATATGAGATCGATGGAGGGTTTTATATTTATCTTGAGATGTTATAATATGATTGTACATTGAGATCATTGGAGGAATAACGGCAAAGTCAAACGGTAGTTAAGCCAATTAATTTACATTTCAAATTAAACGTGAGAAGGATAGCGTTTCGTTTTTTTAATCCATCACATACTTAAAATATATATTTATTTCACTTTAAAATGATGGAATTGCAAGTCGAACGGATAAGATATGATTCACTCTTTTATATATTTTCCTCTTATATTTTGATTGACTATATTGAAAATAATAAAAAAATATTTCTATTATTCTTTTTATTTTCAAATTTAATATTATTTTATTTTATAGTGTTATGGTAAAGTTAGTGTTATGGTAAAGTTAGTGTAGTTTTTACTTCTTTTCCTATGTTGTAATGAAATAGTAAAGTGAAATTATAATTTTTTTATGTATTGTTGGGGAGTTATTTTAGTAGGTTGTATTTTTTTTAACAAAGATATGAGCTAAATTTGGATAATTAACATGGAAAAAAAAGGTAAATGCATAAATGGATATTCAATATCTTGAAAATATATTTCAAGACTTGGAATGTATAAATTATATTTTTTAAACATGCAATTTCAACAAATATTTGTAACACAAACAAAATTGAGGTAAAGTATTTGAAATGTTTTGACATAAATATATATATAGAATACACACATTCTTGACATTGAAATATCTTTTTAATATGGAAATTAAAATATTTTGTTTCTGTTATTTTTGTAACTTAAAATATTTATTTTGTGATAATATATTTTGAAATACGCGAAAAGTAGCTTATTGGTAATAATGTGATAAAAGTTTGTATAAACTATAAGAATTCAAATCAAATCCTGGTGGGTAAACAGATATATAACACTAATGCTATAAATTTATATATTAAAATAATTATTTAGATCAGGTAAAATTTTATTCTTTTGTTAATAATTAAAGGAATTAAAATCTCTCTTATTTTTATTAGAAATTGTAACTAAAGATTAATTAATATAATATTCAAATAATTTCATATATACATTTTCAATTCAAATGTATATATATGTCCACAATGATTTTAGTGTAAAAATATTTTTTTAACTAATATTTTAACATAATGATTACAAATAAAATTATTAAATTAACATAGATTTTGATTAAATTCCAAAGTACACATATATATACATATAGCAGCACAATGAGTGATATTATTGTATGTGTATTATATTGTATTATTATTATTTTTATAAAATAAATAATAAATTATAAAAATTAATTTAATTAGTATTATTTTAAATATGTGAAATCGGGTTGAGCTTAAATTGAGATTAGTTTTTTTATGGGATAGAAGAAGATTAATTTATTCACTTCACAATATTAATTTTCAATTTAATAAACATTTTTTTCCACTATAATGAATAATGAATTTGTAGTTTTTATTTTTATTAACTATTCTTTTAATACGGATTTTCCATCCATACTTTTCTATCCTCCATTCAGTGTTATTTCTATATTTATTGCATACTTCATTGTTAATCCTTACATACTTTGAATGGGTTGATATAAAGAAAATTTATATTTTGAATAGGTTGATATAAATAAATGAGAAGATGATTAAAGTTAATTTTCTCACAGGGTTGATATAATTTTTTTTTACATAACCAAAATTAATACTGTCAATTTTTTTTCCTCGGTATTATAAGTCTGAAGTGACACTATTATTAAAAGAAAATGAGTTCATCGAAAAGCTAATGAGCACATTTATGAGGACATTAGAAGGGTGCTCATGCTAGCTTAACATATTATTATTGTTTTGTTAGAGTTTAGAGCCAGTTCACCTCAATTATTCACCTCAGCATGATTGCAAATCGCAGAGGTAAGCATTACTCTTTAATCCATTATTAGGATTCTTGTTTCCTTCGGAATTGAAGTTTTTGTTTTAACAAAGGAAAATAAAAGAACGGCATAGTTTCTTACTACTTTGTCCCTCGTCGGTGTCCAATGCATAAAATTCTAAATATATAGAATTACGACCATTACATGTACGTATGGAAGAACATTTATGAATTTATAAAAGTGAAAGAGTTCATTCTAATAGGATATTATCATGTTAGAACGTGTTGTATGCAAGGTAACATGCTTATAGTGTACTACTCCCATTTTAATGCAAGAACTTGATAGGAGGGGCACAAGAGGGAAGGGTTGGTGGATAATTTTTTCTCTGTCTCTAAATACTTAAGGGTTTGACATTTGAAATCAAATATAATAATGTGTTAATTTCAATAGCAAAGGCACTTGCACGCCAAAGGATTGGATTGCACCTATAATAAGGAAACCCTAATTATATGTTCATACCATGTGTCTGACCCTTTATTACATATTATATAAAGATGTCTTTTGTGTAACTATAAAAAAATATTCATCTTGAGAATATCGGAATATCATATGATGAGAAATGGACACGAAGGCTTCTTTCTTCATAGGAAACATGATTCGTTTATTAAACTTGAACTAATGATTTATTCCTTATCATTGCATTACATTAATACCGAGTGAAAACGGTCCCATCATTAGCTATGAGTAAGTCTACTATGTCATATAGATAACAAACTCGAAACACATAATCTGTAAATATTTATACCCTATAACCGGGACTAATTTAACTAAACTTAACTCAATAATTTAAGAGATATAATTTCCAACTCAATTTAAATTCATATTGGACCCTTAAAACTTAGGGAGAACATATACATGACTAAAGAAAGACTTCCAACTCGAAATTCTTAAGCTAGTTAAGCTAATTAAACTTAATTAAATATTTACATGTTGCTGTGAGAATAGAATTTGATTTTAATTCTCGGTTTAATTCAAGGACAAATTAAACTAGAATTTCTTGTTACCATTTCGCAACACTCCCTCTAAAAAAGAAAGGGACTATCAACTACCCCAATCTCGTCTCTATGAAACTAGAATTTGCATCTTGACAATGCCTTTGTTAAAATGTTAGCATCTTTCTCCTATGTGGGAATGTACTCTAACAACATAATCCACCTCAATACATAATTTCTGTGATGATGACATCAGATATCAATATTCTTGGACAGATCATGAAAACTGGATTTTTAGAGAGTTTGATACAATTTTGATTATTGCAGTAAATCACAGCTCGATCCATCTGCTAACCAAATAGACCAACCAGGATCTTCCTCACCCAGATGGCCTCACATGCTTCCTGACTCACACCCATGTACTGTGCCTGTGCCAAACTGAGTGCAACCGATCTCTATTTTTTGTTGTACCAAGAAATTGTTGCTCACCCAATAATCAAGATCCCTCCTGATGTGTTCTTCTTGTTGGATGGACTCCCTGCCCAATCTGCATCTGTGGGGCCTTGAAGCTTCACTCCCTCTTTCATTTTGTACCATAATCCATACTCATAAGTGCCCCTAAGGTATCTCAACACATGTTTTTTCACCTTCCAATACAACTTGGTAGGCCTAACCATCACTTGACTAAGCTGGTTAACTGCATAGCACATATCCGGTCATGTGTTCACCAAGTACATGAGTGAACCCACAAGCTTCCTGTAAACAGTAGCTTCCACTACTTCTTATGAAGTAGCATCCTCCTTCCTCCAGTTACCTACTAAAGGAGTCTCCATGGATTTGTTTCTCTCCATGTGGAATCTCCTCACTATCTCGTTGGCATACTTGCCTTGAGACACAAACAACTCCCCATCTCCCTGCCAAACCTCCATGCCAAGAAGGTAATGCATGAGCCCCATGTCCTTCATCTCCGGCTCTCTTGCAAGGTCCTCCTTGCAATATTTGATCATTTGATCATGACCTGTCAATATGAGATCATAAATAAAAAAGTACAATGATCAACAACATACCTTCCACAACTATGTGGTACAGTTTCACATTCGCTTCACTCTTCATGAAACCCAACCAAGAGAGGTAGCTATCTATCTTGGTGTATGAAGCACGAGGTGCCTGTTTCAAGGCGTACAATGCTCTCTTGAGTTGACACACATGTGACTCATGGTCAAGGGTTTCAAAACCTCCAGCCTGCTTTATGTACACCTCTTCCTCAATCATATCATTAAGGAAAGTTGTCTTCACATCCATCTTATGTATCTTCCAACCCATCTGTGTTGATAGTCTCAATATAGATATGATTGACGAGTACCTTGCAACAAGAGGAAAGGTATAATCATAGTCAATCCCCTCTACTTGTGAAAACCCAAAGGAAACAAAACTAGCCTTATGCTTCTCCACGCTACCATCTAAAACTTTCTTTACCTTTTAAAGCCAACAGGAGCTCACCACTGACTTGTCCTTCAGTCTCAGGACCACATCCCAAACATTGTTACAGACTATGTAGTCATACTCCTCCACCATGGCATCAACCCAAATTGGCTACAGTATTGTTTCCTTGAAGGAAGATGGCCCTATCACAACACATTCACCCATAAGAGCCATGTATCAAGTGTACCTCCCAGGTGACCTCCTCTATTGATCCAAAATGGATCCTAAAAACTCTAAGTCTTTCAATACTTAAACACTATCGCAAAGGGTAAACCTTTAAGAATGGCGGAAAACACTATCAGACGTGAAAAACATGAAAAAAATGGTGGAAACAGAGTCTATTGGAGGCTTAAGCAACATCTCGCAGGAGCTGTTGGATCTGGCCGATCAATGGTCGAGATCTAATCAACATATTTTAATCGGAGGTGGCAAGCTGAGCCTATCAGAGGTAGCTATGAGAATCGCGACAATGATCAGAGCGAGTCAATGAGGACCACCATTCAAGCAAGTAGATCAACGGTCCAGATTCACTTGCAATATCGCATCGCTCAAACACAAGGGAGGACTTATCAACAGGCCGAAGACCATGTGATATGCGATTACGATATATTGCATCATATTATCACATCGCAGCGATACCAAGGAATGGGGACGATATAACATGCTACAAGCCATCGACCATGTGATACGCCGATGGGTTGATAGCCGATAAGGCCAATCAGAGCAATCAGTGATCAGAAGTCAAAAGGGATATGCAACATATTATATGACTAGATTCAAAAGGGTTTATGAATGTGATATGATAATATTTCAAGTCCGATATGAAGCCATTTTGTTGGGTTTTCTGTGTATTTGGGGTTTTTCGCTATAAACCCAAATACGAAGGAAACGAGGACTAGCGACTTGTGATAGTGATTTAAAGGTGGACCTAATGGAATTTAGGGTGGAATTGATGATATTTGAAGTCTGATAAACGACAGTTTGGCAGATTTTACAACGTTTCTATGTTTTCCTCTATGTAAATAGAGAAGCGATATTTCTGGGGATTTCAATGCACCGAAGGTCACTTCTGTTTCAAAAATAGGTGGCCACCATACCTGAAGATGTTAAACCATAATTGGTTAATGCTCAGAGGGGATTTGAGGAGGCACATGGCTGAAGCTAGAGCGTCTGAGAGGGAAAATAGACAAGCACTGATAGGCTTAAAAGGCATTCAGTGTGAGAGACAGAGGTAGGCAGTGCTAAGAGAAAGAGAAAGCAGAGACAAAGAGTGAGAGGGAGGGTCTGTGTACCTAGAAAGACTTGAGGGATTCAAGAAAAACCTTTTTGTTTGTTCTTGTTGTGTTGAGACTCAATTTGAGCTTACATTTGCAAAAACTCTACTCTTGAAGACATAATAGAGATGTCACCACTAAAAGTTCGACCAAAAGATGTAGCCCAAGAGTTTTGGGTGAACTCGATTATTTGTTGTTTTATGTGTGTGTCTGTTACATTTCTCTAACTGCTCATTGTCTATATTATTCGCAATATTTTCAATCTGTTGCACAAAGTAATATAGGAAAATCCTGCACATGAGTCTATAATACCTTAATATTAATCTAATATCTTATTTTGAGATCAAGTAGTATCAGAGCTTTTGGTTTTGGTTTTGTTAAGGTTAGACAAGCTCGTGTTGAATTTTGTATTCTAACTGTTATAGACATTTTTGGGCACTTCAACCCCAATCACAAATGTCCATAAACTGAGGGCTCCTAAGTCCCTAAAAGTGTTGCTTCACTACCTAAAGGAACAAGGTCAACTGATTACATCATCTCCCAGAAGTTCTCCACTGAAAACTGCTCATAAATGGTCAAAACTAGACCATACTAAAAGCTCAATGTAGAGGGTGCAATGCATATCACCTTCCCAATGTACAGGGTGCGATGCATATGGATTTTCTCCTCTGTAGGGTGCGATGGTTGGGAATGGAAAAATGGCAGGGGACAAAAATGCGAGGGGGAAGATCATGGAATCTTACAGAAGCTTCCCCTCTGACACTTGCCACTCCATTTTTGACCAGGGATGAGTAAGAGATCATCATTCTCCAAGTGGAAGCAAGAACTATCAGAGAGAAGACACTAATCAAGATCCCAAAAGATGACTCACCTCTTTTTAATCATCTATATATGGATCCCTCATCATAGAGATCCAGAGGCTGGAATTTTGTATCTTATAGAGAAGTGCTATTGGTTTTCTTGTGTACATTCACAGTGTTGGGTGACCTAGTTTTGCTTGAGGTGAAGAAGGGCTTCCTAGCTGGAGGATGATGCTGGGTTAGAGCACATGGTTGTAATCCTCTTGCTACTTTTCATCTGAATAAAGCTATTCTTGTTTCCTTCCATATTCTTGTGTACTTGTTTATATATGC
>APFE030749149.1:0-22674 GCA_000404065.3 Pinus taeda
GAAGTTTAGGACCCGAAAAACTGCTAAAAGTAGTAAATTGTGCTATAATTAAGGAAACTGAAAAAAAACTGCACGAAGCACTTAGAGGGGATCCAAGTCGAATTAGCGGGTGGCCACCAATATGCACTTGGATCAAATGGTTTATTAAAAAAATTGGTGACTTGGTTAACCAAGTCCCACCCTTCGGCATGTTCATTCTGTTTTGGTGATATGGTATTGATATACCATATGTAGTTGCAATCTGCGGCGAATGTGGGATAATGTGATAACATAAAATCAAAGGACCGGTGGTCATGGGGTTAACCCTGACTGTCCTGCCTTTTTCTGGCGAAGATCCTGACACCAAAAGATATACAAGTTTATCATATCCATTACAAAGCCCCGTCCGATCCAACTACTATCACGTTAGCCGTTTTCCGACTATCTTGGCTGATTTCCACCATCGATCAATTTCGTGTGATCCAACGGTTATCGTGGCATCCGCTAGCCAACTAGCCTAAACGATCTCCACCGTTGATGTGACCCATCCAATCGAACGGTTATCGCGCAATCTCACGCAGATTCTTGCACGACTAATATCAGGTCAAGAGAATGCGAGAAAAGTGGTTTTCTCATGCTACGTGTCACCCACTTAGGTTAATCGTGTGAAATTGAGGAAGATCGTTTACCATTTTATAAGTATGCAAGATACTACTTACCGCTTACGAATACTACTCCTTTGTTCTGCTAACATGTGGCCTAATATGATCTCTTCATTTCTTAACTTTATTTTGCGCAACTTAATCCTAGCTGTCTATCTCCCTCATTCTCGTTTGTTGATCTAACTGATCCAACGACTATGCTTCACTGCTCTAATACCACTTTCATCTGCATTTGAAGACTTTGATCCGGAGGCAAAACTAAAACCATTTTGGATCATTTAGCCAAGAAACTAGGGTCACTAACTTCAATTGTGAATATCTCTCAAACATAGAGGCCTCTTGGGTTGTACCACATATCAACAGCGACATCTTTTCGAGAAGAATCTAATGACATAGATATCTGACACAAAATCAATGATTTGACCTACCAAAAACCCTCCACAATGCCAGGGTACATCATCAATCTAGGGGACCCAAACCCTAGGACTTGGGTTTTCAACCCTCCAACAGTATAAATATTATCTCGACATAAATCTGACAACTACTAAGAAGAATTCATTAACCATTTGACATCAATGAAAACACCATCCAACAATATCCCCCTTTTTCATTGATGGAAACACGCGTACTTCTCCTACTAGTACAACTTGCCATGCCTTCATGCTTCACCTCCTTCTCAAGATTTCAATCTCCTTCTTAGGTTTTTCTCTCCCCATTTGACATCAATGGTAAAGGGTTACTCCCCCTGAGAATTTACTTGCTTCGTCTGGACCTGTCATCTGCTTGTGCTCCCTCTAATGGGAAGCCTCTTGTAATATTCTATCAATGTCGATCCCTGTGGACCTGTGTCCTCTATGTGCTTCCCTTCAAGAGAAACCTTCCTTTGTGAACCTATAATCCTTCAAATGTTCTACTCCCCCTAAACCTATAATGAAACTGTCATCTTGTTCAAACTATATGTATGTCAATTGTAGACTTGTGCCATATATTGTTGCATAGACTCCTCTTCAAATTTCAAGGAGTCGATGAGTTGAATCATTCAGAATAGTGAGTCATCTAATGAACCATATTGACTCGAGTCATTAACCGAAGCAATTGTTGATTCCTTACGACCTGTTGCAAACCCTGAGAGCGTAACTGCTGAGACTTTATTTTCTTTATGCACTTCTTGTTGACCCTTTACTTGTTCTTCTTGTATTTGTTCATCTTGTGCCTATTTCCTCTTCTAAACTTTCTTATTCTCATCATCAGGCTTTTCATTCATGGTTGATTCCATCTTGTATCTGCAATGATGAGATATGTGTCCATAGTTATGACATTTAAAGCATTCAATGTCATACATAGAAGATTTCGTTTGGTATTTGTCTCGTGAACCTACAAACTTTCTTCTAGGGTTTTGAAGATAATAGTTGTACCTGCCAGAAACTTCATAATCTTGAAAACTGTTTTTCGGATTAATCACATCGTTAAGATTTGGTCGATGTTTCGAACCAACTAATGTGCTTTATGCTCAGGACAAGGTGAGAAATCAATAGATCTGAGGGAATAAATAGCAAGGATGCATCATTTCCCAAACTTAGCCGTTGAAAATTAGTCGTAAGGTAATTTGTTAAGTTGTTTCCTAATTTAATTAGAAACTAGTTGTTATGTAATAAATAAATATTTCATTTCGATATTATAAATTGATAATATTAAATGTGGTCATAAACTAGTTTTTATGTAATAAATAAATATTTAATTTCGATATTATGAATTTATAATATCAAATTTATTTAGAGACTAGTTGTTATGTAATAAATATTCCATTTCGAAATTAAGAATTTTGATTATTAATATTAAATTCTAGAAATAATTCATTTTTATAATATAGTTTGTTAGGGTTTGACTCCTTAAATTGTTTAATATTATCAATTAGCAGTATGAAGTAATTAAATAATTTATTTCGAAATCATAAGTTAAATTTTTAATAATAGTATTATCTATAAGTAATAAATTTGAATAATATAATTAGTTAGGGTCTTACTTACTAAATATAAAGGGGGTTGGAAAAGTCATCCAACAGTGGGAATTTTTTTTTTGATTAAAATGGGAGAATGGATAGCGGGAGCGCTCAGGGCCGACTGGCTCAGCTAGGGTTTAGCGCTTACTGATCTTCTTCCCCAAGGTTGCCACGATCTCTAGACTCTGGCGCTTCTACTGACGATGCCATGAAGTCGTCCTCCGGAGGGGCGGGCAGGTCCCCCTCTCCCTCCTCTGATCCCATGCCTGAAAAGCCAACCATCGCTGAGAAAAATGACAGCTTCGGTACTAAACCGCTGACAGAGCAGGTAGTTGATCAGGATGCCAATAATGAAGGTGACCGCGCAGCCAACCCATCAACAACTAAATACAAAGGTATTGACCCGAACAACTCTACGGCAAGATCCAAAGCATCCTCTGCAACATGCATCCCCAAAATGGCAGAAAGAATCAAAATCGATCTCCCCAGTCAGCACATCAACAACAAGATTCAATATATGAGGGATCATTCCCTCATAGGCAAGTTTCTAGGATTTTGGCCTACTGAAAAACCCTTGCAAAGTTGGATTTCCTCCAAGTGGAAGCCAAAAGGTCAAGTTACCCTGCAGCTTGGACCTAAAGGATTCTTCACCGCTACTTTCAACTGTCTAGAGGATAAAATGCATATCTTCGAGGGAGGCCCATAATTCTTTAATTCTGTCGGCCTGTATCTGCGGGAATGGGTTGAAAGGTTCAATCCAGATAAGGAAGACTTTACCTGGGCTCCAGTATGGATCCGAATGTACTCACTTCCCTCGGAATACTGGAATGAGGAAACCCTGAAGAACATCGGCAACAGCCTGGGGGTCTTCATCAAAGCCGCAGAGGAAATAAAGAGCCGAAGATACACCTCATACACCATGATCTGTGTCCATATGCATCTAGCCAAAGCTCTCACTGACTTGGTAAGCTTATTTCATGATGATTATGAATGGATTCAAACTATAGACTACAAGCATATTCCCTTTTGTTGTAGGAAGTGCCATGAACATGGACATCTCTTCAGGGATTGTCCTCTGAATCTGCAGACCAAAAACCCAGGTACGGAGGAAAGTAAATATGTTGAGGGTTTTACAAAAGTCCCTAATAGAAGAATGCATGATAAGAAACCCCATATGGATCCTGAAAATCTCAAGAAAGCTACAACCCGAAACAGTTTTGATAGCATGACTTCCATGGATATTATGGAGGACAACCTCTCAGATCCATCTCCCTCATTGCCCCCTCCTTCGCCCAAATATTCAGAAACCCTCCATTCCTCCGAAGCCATCATCATCCCCGCCTCCACATCCAATACAGATAAAGGCATCAACTCAACTCTACCTTCCTCTAGCATGGAGATCGACGCAGCTCTGGCACTAAGCATGCAACAGCACTCAAAGGGAGAAGAACAAAATACACCGATACACATGGAGGAGGAACCAGAGAGTGTGGATCTGGCAGGTCTGGACATACTTAAGCTGGAAGTAGCATGCAAACAGAAGGAATACAGTAAAATACATACTCGGGAAATAGAAAGACTAGAAGAAGTGTTAACCAGAGCACAACACAACAAATATCTAGGTATACGGATAGGCAGTCCATGGGATCGGAAAAAAATCCTGAAGGAGACAAAGAAGCGAGGACGCAAAATAGACTTGCAGAGGACTATCATCATTGGAGAAATGTTGGTGGATTCTGGTAGATTCCCCAAGCTGACTAGGTTTTACAAAGCTCTCCCTCACTGTTCCCCATGAAGCTCGTCTCATGGAATGTGCGAGGGCTCAATAGCCCTGCAAAACATAGGATGATTAAAAAAATGATCCAGCAAGATAGGCCTTCTATAATCTACCTTCAAGAAACAAAATGTAATAGTACAGTTCTGGAAAAAATACTAAATAAAGCCTGGCCAGGGTGTCGGTCCATCTCAATGGATGCTTCTAGAGCTTATGGAGGGCTCGCAATCATATGGAATCCTTAAGATCTCTAACATCATGTCTTTCATGCCTCCCATTTCTTTATTCAATCCACCTTCCACCTAATTGGAACCAATATCCATGGTCATCTATCCAATGTGTATTTTCCGCAAGAATTACAGGAAAAACTGGATATGCGTGAAACTATTTCAGAACTCAACGCCAGCAGATGCTTTTCCTTCTAGATATGTGGGGGCGATTTTAATATCATAACCTCTTTGGAGGAAAACTCTGGTGGTCATCATAGGTTGGATGAAGATAGCTATAGCCTCAAAGACTTCATTCATGGGCATCAATTGATGGACCTTCAGACCTCTAATGGCATTTTTACATGGACCAATAAAAGAAGGAGCTCACAGCAAATCGCCTCCAGGCTGGATCGATTTCTCATGACGGACAATGCTATTCACATGGGGGGAGACTTTCATGCTTACATCTTGCCTCAGGCAGGCTCTGATCACTGGCCCATAATGTTACAATGGTCGCGTCCGGGAGTCAGGAGCAACAAACCATTCCGCTTTGAAGCATTTTGGTTTTCACATCCTAACTTTAAAGATGTGGTAATAGATGCCTGGAATTCTCTCAATCCCCCAGAAGGGGCCAAAATGTACCAGTTTTAGCAGAAGTTAAAATTTCTCAAACAAGTGATCAAAACCTGGAATCGCTCCCAGTTTCGAAATATTTTCGACCACCAGAAATTGTTGGAGGAGCAAATGAATACTCTGCAACAATGCATCATCTATGAGGGCAGAACTGAAGACTATGAGCAATAGGAGAAGTCACTCCTAACCCAGATTGAAACACGTCAGAAGCAAGAAGAAACACTGTGGCACCAAAAATCTAGGGTCAGATGGCTCAAGGATGGAGAGAAAAACACCAAATTCTTTCACAGAACCATTGTTCAAAGGAGAATGCACAATCACATAGCCTTCATCAATAATAAGCGAGGAGAACATCTAGAAGTGCATGAAGAAATGGAACAAGATTTCAAACTTCACTTTCAGTAGATTCTTAAAGAGCCCCCAGGTAGCAGAACACTGGCTATACAGTCTATCACACAGCATATACCAAAGATCATCACGGAGGACCACAACAATACGCTGCTTTTGCCAATATCAATGCAGGAAGTGGAGGATGCGTTATCCCAATTGAAAGATGGCAACGCGCCAAGATCTAATGGCTTCACAGCCAATTTTTTCCACGCCTTCTAGGAGCACATCAAAAAAGAGGTGTGGGAACTTGTGGAAGAAGCAAGATCGATGCACTGGATCCTCCCTTCTCTCAATACTACCTTCATAGCGCTTGTGCCTAAGGTGGAAGACTCCAGCACGCCTGATAAATATAGACCCATAGCTCTCTGTAACGTTATATACAAACTCATCTCAAAAATCCTGGCAAACAGGCTCAAACCTCTACTCCCTCTCCTCATCTCTCCAGAACAGACAGGGTATGTGGAAGGGCACAAGATTCTGGATGGTATCATACTTTCTCATGAAGTGATTCATTCGCTCAAGGTTCTCAAAAAGCCAGGTATGATTCTCAAGCTAGATCTTTCCAAAGCATTCGATAAACTCAGTT
This sequence comes from Pinus taeda, assembly GCA_000404065.3. Lineage (NCBI taxonomy): Eukaryota > Viridiplantae > Streptophyta > Pinopsida > Pinales > Pinaceae > Pinus > Pinus taeda. The sequence continues at coordinate 6,233 of APFE030749149.1, forward strand.
GATCCTACATTAATCAAATGCTTTTAGCTTTTGGATTCAGTGCCACCTAGACGCGCTGGATCATGAATCTTATCACCTCCCCCAGTTATTCCATTCTCATGAATGGCTCCCCCTCCTCACCTTTCCGGCCTCCCGGGGTATTCGCCAAGGTGATCCTCTATCTCTGTTCCTCTTTGTGCTCATGGCCAAAGGTCTCACTCGTCTTCTTCACTCGGCTATCTCTTCTCACTCGCTTAAAGGAATCTCTCTTCATGGACTTTCTCCCCTCTCCCACCAACAGTTTGTTGATGACACTATGCTCTTTGGTCATCCTTCTGTTCATGGGGCCTCTGCCCTCCTTGACCTTCTTCATCTCTTCTCTGAAGCCTCAGGCACCTCCATCAATGCTGCCAAATCCCAGCTCTTCTTCTTCAACACTCCCAGTCTTACTCAACAGAATATAGCTAGGATCTTGGGTTATCCTATAGCTTCACTTCCCTTGAAATACCTTGGTGCTCCCCTGATTGTCTCAGTCGTCAATCATTCCTCCTGGAGAACACTTCTTGAAAAGCTAGAATCGAGGCTCTCCTCCTGGACCTTCCGCTCTCTCAATATTGCCAGCAGGCTCATTCTTATCAAATCCGTTCTTCAAGCCATGCCATTGTATTTATTCTCCACATTGGCAGCTCCCAAATGGGTTCTAAAGAGAATTTGCAAGCTTCAGAGGAATTTTTTATGGGGCTCTTCAGGGCTCAGCCGAAAATGGGCGCTCGTCAAATGGAAAGAGGTCTGCTTACCAAAGTCAGCTAGCAGAATCGGTTTAAGGGATCCTCTCCATAGAAACAACACCATGGGCGCCTGAATCTGGTGGAAATGGGTCTCCAATCCGCACTCTCCTTGGGCTCGCATCTAGCATGCCAAATATGCTCCAGGAAAGCCCCTAGAGGAGCTCATCCGTATAAGCAGCACCAACCCCGGATCGTTATTTTGGAATGCTAACAGAAAACATAGTGCCTTCATTCAGGAGCACAGTTTTTGGGAAATACACTCAGGTACCACAGCAAGATTTTGGGAAGACTCCTGGCAGTAGCTCCCCAAACTTGTTGCTCTCTTCCATAAACCCAAATGGCAAGCAACAATGCAACACAGTGATCAAATCCAGGTTTATCAATTTTGGCAGCAGCACACCCTTCAAGACTATCAACAATGGAGATCAACAAACACATGGAAAGCCAACTGGCAAGAGGAAACCTTTGAAGAGATTAATCAAGAGCTCAATCTAAGGAAAATCAAGCTCTCGGATCAAAGGGACAAAATCCGGTGGGGATACACTCCAAAAGGTACATTCACCACCAAGGAGGCGTACCAAATTCTCTATCATCCAGAGCAGATAGCAAAAGATCAGCTTTGGGACAGAATTTGGCAACCAAGTATTTGGCCAAAAGTCTCCACGTTCTTGTGGCTCTTAAGCAAACAGTGGATCCTCACTTGGGATAATCTTCAAAAGCGAGGTTTCATAGGGCCCTCCAGATGTCCCAACTGCAACCTCCACCCAGAAACCATTGTGCATCTTCTGGATACCTGTCTGCTAGCTACAAAACTATGGGAGAGAATTGCTTTGTGCAACAGAAGATGAGGAAGACAAGTAGGAAACATCACAAATACAATCAGGAATTGGCCTCAGCATCCCTTCCAAAGTCCAGTCCTCAACTCCCTATGGATCCTTATTCCTGGATTTGTCTATTGGATCTTATGGAAGGAGAGGAACAACAGGATCTTTAAAAATCTCCATTGCGCCCATGGACTCCCTCTGGCTTCTTCTTAAACAGAATATTCAAGAAACTCTGGCTTTGAAACACTGGCAAAATTCGGACCTTCCAACCTCGCCTCAGGAATGTCTAGTCCTGGAAAATTGGAATCTGAATCTCACTTTCATAGCTCATGCCTCCCTCAACCCTTCCATTCATTCTGAATCCCCCCATCACTGGTCTCCTCCCATCTCCCAAATCATAAAGTTAAATTTCGATGGTGCTGCCAAGGGCAATCCAGGGCCGGCTGGCTATGGAGGTATCTTCAGAAACGCTAAGGGCTTGGCCCTCCACATTTATCATAGCTCGTTAGGAATAGATTCCAACAATGTTGTTGAGCTTGAAGGTTTATGGAAGGGCATCTACATAGCGGTAACTAAGAATTTCTTCCCTCTAGTGATAGAAGGGGACTCTCAAATCTTAATTGAGGCGGCTTTTCGGATCCAATCAGGCACATCAGCTGGTAAGATTGCCTCTAGTTGGCGGCTCCTAAGCAGATTAGAGAAAATTGAAGATTGGCTAAGGACTCCCCGCAGAGTTACCTTCCAGTATGTTCGGCGATCTGCCAACAAAGTAGTGGATAGACTAGCCAACCAGGGATCTGATCAGCAACTCCCTTTCTTCTCTGGTCCCCTCAGTAGATCTAATGATGAGCTACTCAAACATGATTGCACTCTTCTGGTGCGACAAGACCTATCTCTCCCGGATGCGGGTGAAAGGGACAGTTAACGGGACGGTGGTGGTGGAAGGAGTAGGCATGTGGAGTACGCCCTGCGCCACCTGGCCTCACTTGTTGTATGCCTTCAATACACCTGAATGCTCATTCAATGCCGAGTTAATGTGGCTCGTCAATCTACACAGGTTCTGTTATTATATGATGGCGCTCCTCCACCATAGTTCAGTTCTCTTCATACACTTGTTAGGCCTCTTTGCAGGTTCAGTGCTCTGTTCAGAAGATGATTTAAATAAAAAATAAATAATAAATAAATATATATATATCTATATATAATATTATATATATATATATATATATATATATATATTATATATATATATAATATAAATATATATATATAATTATTAGATATATATATATATATATATAATATAAGGGGTTAATAATAGTATTATCTATAACTAATTAAATCTAATATATTAATCAGTTAGGGAATGACCTATTAAAGATAAAGGGGTTAAAGACATATGGATGGAATCGAATTTTAATTCATTTATAACCTAATATTATTAATTTATATCAAAATAACTAGAAAATGCTAGAGTAAAACAACCTTTTAAGAAAGGAGGACAACTCTGATAATAATTAAAAGCCAGAATAAGCTAAGATCAAAAATCAAAATAGAACAAGAGGGATAAAGCTCGAAGGCGAGACGGGGAAACTGAAAGAACTAAAAGGAAAGGAGAGGGAGGGAGGAAGAGTCAGGAGGAGAGAGCTGGAATCCAGCTTTTATTTAATTTCCAGCCATCATCCCTATTAAGGTTTCAGGCATTCCTCTCTATTTCAATCACTTCCCTGAGTTTCCTGTGGTGGAAATGATCAACCCTAGCAATGACTTTGGAATCCTCAATGCATACATGGTGCTTCAATTTTTATGCATGCTCGGAAAGGGTTGATGTGCGAGAGCGATTTTGTCTAATGTCAGTTGCATGTTCACCGATTCTCTGCTTAATTGACCTACCTATCTCTCCAATGTAGGGGATACCACAAGAGCAATGAATAAGGTAGACCCCTTTCGTGTCTTTAGGGTTAATAGGATCCTTAACGGATCTAAGGGAATTCTTAATGGTTTGGATAGGTTTGAAAGAAGAAGATACGTTCATCTTTCTAAGAATATGGTCAATGATATATGTGGTCCCTTGGATATACGGGAGATGAACCTTAAAGATAGGATCATTCTGGGTGGGCTTAACTCTAGGAGCTTTGCTATCTTTGTGAAAGGCCCTGAGGCTTTGGGGTATGCTATATCCATTATTTTTAAAAACTTCAACTAGCTGAGATTTATCTTGATCATGGTGGCTATCATCGAAGATTCTTAGAGCGCTGGTAGCAAGAGTACTGAGAACCCCGAATTTTTTAGCAAGGAAGTGATGAGAACTGGCATGGAGATATTTTTCTGTGTGGGTGTTCTTCCGAAAAACTTGGTGACAGATGGAACCATCACCCCTCCTAGAAAGGAGAATGTCGAGAAAGGGAAAGCGACCATTCTCCTATACCTCCATCGTGAAGTTAATGGAATATGATTCAGAGTTGAGGTGGTTAAGAAACAGGTCCAGTTTCTCGTGACCGTGAGGCCAAATGACACAAGTGTCATCAACAAATATCTTCCATTTTTTAGGGAAAAATTGGGCCAAGGCTAAGGCCTTGGTCTCAAATTCTTCCATGAACAGGTTTTCTATGATAGGGGAAAGAGGGGAACTCGTCGCAACATCGCAGTTTTTCTCATAGAATTCACTCTAGAAACTGAAGAAAGTTGAGGTGAGGCAGAGGCCAACCTGCTTGGCAGTGATTTCATCAGTGATGCAATTAATGATATCAATGGCCTCTTGGATGGGGATTTTGGTGTAAATGGATACGACGTCAAAACTAACCAACAAATCTCCAGGCTCTAAAATGATATGTCTCCACTCTTAAACAAAGGAGGCAGAGTCTTTAACGAAAGAATCAATGCAACCAACAAGAAGTTTGAGTTTGTGGTCAAGGAATTTTGCAAGAAGATAGGTAGGTCCACCTATTGTGTTAACAATAGGCCTTAAAGGGGGCCCAAGTTTATGAATATTTGATAGGCCATAGATTTTGGGGGTAAGGGGATTGCTTTCGATGAGCTTTCGAGAAAGAGGAAGAAGAGAGGAATCTGCTTTAATAGTGGATTCTCCCTCTTTAGAAATGGACTTAATGGGATTCTTCTTGAGCTTAATGTAACTCCCACTGCCTGAAAGATGGTCCACCATTTTATGGATGTAATCAGACTTATAAATAATGACAACAACCCCACCTTTGTCAGCCTTAAGGACGACAATGTCGAGGTTGTCCCTCGGGAATTTAAGGTCAAGAAACTCAACCTTGTTAAGGTTTTTCTTAGGAGGCTTAGCCTTCCTAAGAATAACAACACAATCCTGCCTAATGGTCTCCTTGAAATTATCTGGAAGGTATTTGATCCCATACTCGAAGCTGCAAATAATGTCATCGGTAGGAATCTTATGAGACACAAGGAAAAATTGAGACCTTTATTGAGGAGACTAAAGACATAGGGATCGAAAGTCTTGCTAGAAAGATTTATCACATTTTTAAAGACTAACGGAGAGTTATTATTATTATTACTATTATTGTTGTTGTTGTTGTTGTTGTTGTTGTTGTTGTTGTTGTTGTTATTAAAATCTTTGTTATTGTTATCATTATGATTGTTATTATTAAAAGCATAGGAGGAATTTAAGTTATTATTATTATCAATAATATTATTATTATTATCATTATTAATAAGCGTATTAGGGGAAGAGTGAAGTGTGGATTTATTATTAATAATATTCTTACCCCTATATTTAATCGAACTGATTGAATGTTTATTATATTTACTAATATTATAAATAATACTCTTGTAATGATTGTATGGACGTGGGGGAGATAAGTTACGTCTAGATTTATTCCTATTGAATATATTACTGCTGGCGTAATTCTTTAAATTAATAATATAGTTATTGTTGAACATGTTATTTATATTATTATGAAAAGAGTTGTTCTTGAGGCTTAAAACAACAGAGCAAGATTGATTACCTGCATCGAAAGATGGAGCTAGGAGAGAGTCGATGCTAGGGGGTTGGAGATGGTTCATGCTAGGGGACTGGAGATGGGGAGGGATGACATAGGATGGGGAGGCCGAGGACAGAATGGGAGGGGAATGCGAAGAATCAGCAGCCAAGGGCAAGAGAGAAAGGGAGGGCGGGGAGACTGGGTGTAGAATCGGAGAGGGTGGGGACAATGAAGAAACGGCGGAATTAACCTGTATTGGAGAAAGCGCATAATTTAGCAAGGACGAGGGACTAGGAGGGGAAGCGAATAAATAAAGGGGAGAAATATGGCTGTGGTCAGAGGTCCAGCTAGACAAACTGCTTGCGGGCCTACTTGCGAGCAAACCAGCTCCATCAAATGAACCTTCTGCACCCAGTCTCTGTAGAAAATTTGTATGTAGGTTAAACTGATAATGCAATATAAATCAAAGTAGAATATTATAACCTACTTCTACTATCAATTTTGCGGAAGCTTAAAGATCGAGCTAAACAATATAACCAGAAGAAGAAGAATCAATACACAATACACATGAAAATACTTTGGGGAAAGCCTCAGCTAAAAACCCCACTATCTGTATTATCATACAAGTTCGAAATACATAGGAATTACACAAAGCCTTAGCTCTCATAGCTAGCCAAATCTCAGTACAATCCTCACAGATGCTCACAGGAAATCTTGGCTTCTCTCAAGCTTCCCTTTCTGCCCTCCAAGCTCCTATTTACTTGTGCAATTCCTTTGGGATGATGCTCCTTCAAACCAAGTGGAAAACGCATTCACCCAATGGATCATCACCTAATCTCACACACTATCAGAACTGCGCAATCCTCAAGGAATGATTCCTTGACTGCATGCATGAGTTTTCTTTATAAGAAAACACATGAAACTGATAGTACATTGTCCTTGTCTTTAATCTCAACTAGGTCTTTCTCAGCATAGACATGCATGAGTTTCTGATGATGGAATCTTCAGTTAACTAGAATAACACTAGTTTAGTGCATGCATGCATCAACTAATTATTAACTCACCATTAGTTCCTCAAATAGTTTGGAACTAATTACAACTCAAATATAACTCAATCTTATCTCCTTAATTTAATGGATAACTCTTGCATGACTTCAGAAAGACTTCTAACTTGAATTTCTCCAAATAATTAACTCAAAATGAATTAATTAATTATTTCCAAGTAGCTGTTAAGACTAAATTCGATTTTAATTCACAATTTAATTCAAGGACAAATTAAATTTGAATATTCTTGTTGCCAAATTTCAACAGTCTCCTCACTCTCCCTTTCTCTCTCACCCTTGGCTGCCAATTCTTCGCATTCCCCTCCCATTCTTCCCTTGGCCTCCCCACCCTACGTCGTCCCTCCCCATCTCAATCCCCTAGCATGAACCATCTCCGGCCCCCTAGCATCAACTCTCCCATGACATCGTCTTCCAATGCAGGTAACCAATTATGCTCTGTTGTTTTAAGCCTCAAGAACAACTCTTTTCATAACAATATAAATAAATTGTTCAACAATAACTATATTATTAATTTAAATAATAACCCCAACAATAATTTATTCAATAGGAATAAATCTAGACGTAACTTATCTCCCCCATGTCCTAACAAACATTACAAGAGTATTATTTATAATATTAGTAAATATAATAAACATTCAATCAATTCGATTAAATATAGGGGTAAGAATATTATTAATAATAAATCCCCACTTCACTCTTCCCCTAATATGCTTATTAATAATGATAATAATAATAACTCAAATTCCTCCTATGTGCTTAATAATAACAATCATAATGATAACAATAATAATAATAATAATAACAACAACAACAACAGCAACAATAATAATAATAATAATAAATCTTTGTTAGTCTTTAAAAATGTGATAAATCTTTCTAGCAAGACTTTTGATCCCTCTGTCTTTAGTCTCCTCAATAAAGGTCTCAATTTTTCCCTTGCGCCTCGTAAGATTCCTACCAATGACATTATCTGCAACATGGAGTATGGGTTCAAAGACCTTCTAGACAATGTCAAGGAGACCATTAGGTAGGATTGTGTTGTTATTCTTAGGATGGCTAAGCCTCCTAAGAAAAACATTAACAAGGTTGAGTTTCTTTCCCTTAAATCCCTGAGGGACAGCCCCGACATTGTCGTCCTTAAGGCTGACAAAGGTGGGGTTGTTTTCATTCTTGATAAGTCTAATTACATCCAAAAAATGGTGGACCATCTTTTGACCAGTGGGAGTTACATTAAGCTCAAGAAGAATCCCATTAAGTCCATTTCTAAAGAGGTATCATCTATTATTAAAAAAGAATCATCTCTTCTTCCTCTTTCCCAAAAGCTCATCGAAATCAATCCCCTTACCCCAGGATCTATGGCCTACCAAAAATTCATAAACTTGGGGCCCCCCTAAGGCCTATTGTCAACACAATAGGTGGACCTACCTATCATGTTACGAAATTCCCTGCCCAAAAACTCAAACCTCTTGTTGGTCGAACTGATTCTTTTGTTAAAGACTCTGTCTCCTTTGTTCAAGAGTGGAGAGATATCAATTTAGAGCCTGGAGATTTGTTTTAGTTTTGATGTCGTATCCCACACCAAAATCCCCATCCAAGAGGCCATTGATATCATTAATCGTGTCATTAATGAAAGCAATGCAAATTTGGTTGGCCTTTGCCTCACCTCAACTTTCTTCAGTTTCCAAGGTGAATTCTATGAGAAAACTTGTGGTGTTACGATGGGTTCCCCTTTTCCCCTATCGTAGAAAACCTGTTCATGGAATATTTTGAGACCAAGGCCTTAGCCTTGGCCCAATTTTCCCCTAAAAAATGGAAAATATTTGTTGATGACACTTGTTTCATCTGGCCTCACAGTCGTGAGAAAATGGATATGTTTCTTAACCACCTCAACTCTCAATCAGATTCCATTAAGTTCATGATGGGGATTGAGGGGAATGTTCGCCTTCACTTTCTTGACATTCTCCTTTCTAGGAGGGGTGATGGTTTCGTATGTCACCAAGTTTTTCAGAAGAATACCCACACGGAATGGTATCTCCATGCCAGTTCTCATCACTTCCCTACTCATAAATTTGGGGTTCTCAGCACTCTTGCTAACCGCGCTCTAAGAATCTCCGATGATAGCCACCTTAATCAGGAGAAATCTCTTCTGCTTGAAGTTTTTAAAAATAATGGATATAGCAAACCCCAAAGCCTCAGGGCCTTTCACAAAGCTAGCAAAGCTCCTAGAGTTAAGCTCGCCCGGAATAATCCTATCTCTAAGGTTCATCTCTCGTATATCTAAGGGACCATAGATAGGATTTCCCATATTCTTAGAAAGATGAATGTCTCTTCTTCTTTCAAACCTATCCAAACCATTAAGAATTCCCTTAGATCCGTTAAGGATCCTATTAACCCTAAATACTTGAAAGGGGTCTACATTATTCCCTTCTCCTGTGGTATCCCCTACATTGGAGAGACAAGTAAGTCGATTAAGCAGAGAATCGGTGTGCATGCAGCTGACATTAGACACAATTGATATCGCACAACAGCCCTTGCCGAGCATGCAAAAAAATCGAAGCACCATGTATGCATTGAGGATTCCAAATTCATTGCTAGGGTTGATCATTTCCACCATAGGAAACTCAGGGAAGCGATTGAAATGGAGATGCACGCCAGAAATCTTAATAGGGATGATGGCTAGAAATTAAGTAAAAGTTGGATTCCATCTCTCTCCTTCTGACTCTTCCTCCCTCCCTCTCCATTCCTTTTCGTTCTTTCAGTTTTTCCTGTCTCACCTTTGGGCTTTATCCCCCTTGTTCTATTTTTATTTTTAATCTTAGATTATTCTAGATTTTAATTATTATCGCCGCTGCCCTCCTTTCTTAAAAGGTTGTTTTACTCTAGCAATTTTTAGGTTTTTTTATAGAAATTAATAATATTAAATCATAAATGAAGTAAAAAATTTGATTTCATCTGTATTCTCTTTAGCCCCTTATCTTTAATATTTTTTTTTTTATTATTGTCATCCATAATTATATTATTTAGATTTTAATTAAGTTATAGATAATACTTATTTATTAACCCCCTTTATATTTAAAAGTCAGAGCCTAACTAATTATATTATTCAAATTTATTAACTTATAGATAATACTATTATTAAAACATTAAGTTATGATTTCGAAATAAATTATTTAATTACTTCATAAGTGTTAATTCCTAATATTAAACAATTTATGGAGTCAAACCCTAACAAACTATATTATAAAAATGAATTATTTCTAGAATTTAATATTAATAATCAAAATTCTTAATTTCGAAATGAAATATTTATTACATAACAGCTAGTCTCTAAATAAATTCGATATTATCAATTTATAATTTCGAAATGAAATATTTATTTATTACATAACAGCTAGTTTATGACCAAATTTAATATTATCAATTTATAATATCGAAATGAAATATTTATTTATTACATAACAACTAGTTTCTAACTAAATTAGGAAACAACTTAAAAAATTACCCAACAGCTAATTTTCAACGGCTAACTCTGGGCAATGATGCATCTTTTCTATTTATTCCTTCAGATCTATTGATTTCTCACCTTGTCTTGAGGATGAACCACATTAGTTGATTCGAAACATCAACCGAATACTAACAATGTGATTAATCCGAAAGACTATTTTCAACATCATGGATCACAAAAGTATTAGATCTAACAACTTCATAATCCCTAGTCATATGTACCTAGTTAGCACATAAAAAACAATAGTCATTAAATGAAAGTGTGAACCCGGATAATTCGATCGGACGCAGTGGTTATTGATAGTTGTACCTATCAACAACTTTACAATCCCTAGCCATATTTCCAAAGTTAGCACATGAAAAATAATAACCATTAAATAAATGAACATACCTGGAATATTTTTCATTCTTCTTTGAAGGCGATGTTGTAGTCTATTGTCGTCCTTTGTCCTTGACTTCTTTGGCATCATTCTTCAAAGTTACAACATTCTTCTTTGGTTCAATCTTATTCTCAATCTCACTATGTGAAGTTGTGGATCTTATACCTTCATTAATTGGAGCCTTACCTATTCTTTATGTCTTATTCATAACCTGCAAATGGTCCTTTTATTTGAGTTTGTTGATCTCACCGTTGGGTTGTGTTATATTCTTTCAACAACTACCCCATACGCGTGGGGATCACAAGGGGGGCGGTTTCCCCCCCTGTTGGGGATATTCAGGGGGTGGTAGCCCCCCTGCATGGGGTCTAGGGAAATGCCCCAGGAAAAAAATTGGACCCTATATTAAGTGGGTGGAGCTACCTATGGTTTTGTGCATGGATTTCGCACATGGTTTTGGGCATCATAGTTTACTATCCATGGCATTTTGTAGATCCGGTCAAGGGAACTGTGGTTATGTTCTAATCCAGGGTTAATGGGTTAGGGTTTATGGATGCTTTGACATGTATGTATATATATATATATCTTGTAACATTGAAAGGAACATAATGAAAAATCAATCTGGTATCCCGGTTTTGGGGTTCAAATGAAAATCTTTGTGTATATTTGTTTTATGTTTTATGCTCTCGCCATTGTTTATTTTCTAATTTTTTTTAGAATTCGTATGCAGGTAATTTTTGTACAAGGTTAAAACCTACATTTGGTATCGGAGTTGTTTTGGCTTCAAGGAACGCCTTTGCTACTAAGGGTTTTTTTTCTCATGCTTTTGGTAGACCTTGTTCAGTGGGAGACCTATGGGATCGATTCTTGTGGTGAAAGAATATGGTGAGTAGTGGAAAGATAGATATCAATAAATTTAATGGTCAGCGTTTTGAGTTGTGGAAACTCAATATGGAGGATTTGCTGGTGGATAAAGATCAGTGGATCATGGTAGATCTGGGTACTAAATCAACAACAATGTCAGTTGCAGATTGGGCGAAGTTGGATTGGAAGGCAAATAGAACAATACGATTGTGTGTCTTAGATTTAGTATTGCTGAATGTATGAGGGGAAGATTTGGTGAAGGATTTGTGGGACAAGTTAGGGACTTTGTACCAATCTAAGTCTCTAGTGAATAAACTATTCGTACGAAAAAAAACTGTATAACCTGAGGATGAAAGATGAAGACTAGGTGATAGAGCATATGAATGCCTTTAATATTGTGGTAAGATAGTTATTGTCTGTTGATATTAAAATTTAATATGAATATAAGTGCATTAGTTTATTGTGTTATCTACCAGATTCATGGGATAGTCTGGTTGTTGCAATAGGAAGCAATGCAATTGCCTTGTTGTTTGATGAAATAGTCTCATCCTTGTTGTCAGAGGAGATGAGAGAAAAAAATATGGAGGGCTAGAATGGTGATTCCTTGTCTATACGAGGAAGGTCCCAGAATAAAAACAAAAATAAGTCCTCGAGTGGGAGGTCTAAATCTAGAGGAATATTTAAATCTCTAGGAAAACATGTAAAGGTGTGCTTGAAATGCGTAAAGGAAAGGCACTTCAAAAGGGAATGTAAATCTAAAGCTCTTGAGAAACGGAATGAATCTAATGATATTCATTCTACAGAGGTGAAAACCACCTCAGACGAAAGTGGGTATGTGTACTTAGCTTCTTCTTCAACTACACATGTAGATCATGAGGGTGTGTCCTTTAACTTCACTCCCCATGGGGAGTGGTTTCTGAGTATGAGAAATATGATGGTGGTGATGTCTTCTTAGGGGATGAAAGGTTGGCTAGTATAGTTGGTCATGGAAAATTCAAGTCGAAGTTGCAAAGTGAAAGGATTAGAACACTTTTGGGTGTTCTGCATATTCTTGCGTTGGCCAAAAATCTTATTTTTGTAAGCAAGTTGTGTTATCACCAAAATAGGACCCCGATAGGCTGCTGATCAAACTATCTCAGTGTAACTATTTCAAGCCAATGTTTTAGCTAAGGCTTAGCCTCCTCAGCCTGAGAGGGCTCTCTCAAGGGTTAATGATATTGATTAATGATAATATAGATGGCTAACTCTATCTTGGTTTTGTGTGTTTGTAGGTTGAAAAGATGAAGGCTTGCTACCATTGGTCTATGGAGTCAACCAGTCAATAAATTCAGTGGCAAGGTTTCTTGACATGAAAGCTAAGACAAATAAGGTTCTTAAACAAAGATAATTCACTCAATAACATAGGTCAAAAGAGTCATTCCATTACTAAAGGAAGTCAGAGCATAGGTTATGAATTATGAGTAATAGTAATGAAATATATTGTTGATGGTTCAAAGGTGGTGTACTCACAAGATTCAGAAAAAACACAATCATCTCATTAATAAAGGAATTTAGATCATAAGATTATAAATTTTGAGAATATCAATGAGATCTATTTCTCAACACAATCATTCCATTACTAAAATAAATCAGAGCACGCGGTTGTGAATTCTGAATAATAGCAATGCAATCTAGTGCTGGTGGTTCAAAGATAAAACACAGTCATTTTATTGTTAAAGGAAGTCAGAGAATTAGATTATCAATTCTGAGTATTAATAATAAGATCTACTGCAAGTAATTAAAATAACATATAGATCAAGAAAGGATTAAACCCTATCTAAACTCAGTTTTGTTCAAGAAAACCTCTATGTATTACTGATTGTATTCCTTCACATAAAGCAGCAGATGTGCCAAAAAGTCTCCAACCCCTTGCTAATTCGACCTCTTGTTTCATATATAGCTTCAAAACCTTGGATTCTATGATCCACCATCAGAGGAATTCAAATTCCTATCCTAGACACCTATTCTAACCATAAAACAGGCTTATTAATTACAAAATGATAGCTTGATTGTCTTGAAGAGTCCTAATTCAAGTACGATTAAAACTCCTAAATATACTTCTAACAACCTTATCTAGTCTTCAATTAATCCTTTGCCACCTACTACCTCATGAGGTCGAATTTGGTGATGTCTCCAGCCTTGTTATGAACCCTGTTGTTCCATGACCTAACTGCCTTGAAAACCAGGAAATATGTTTTCTGCAATTATAAATTACCTTTATTGATGGTCTTCAAGCCATCTTGCTGGAAATTTCGACTTTTTGAGACAAGTTACATGTGTTATCACTTCCATAGAAACTTGCCCTTCCACTTCTTTGTTCATCTCTGCGGTAGCTGACCTTCAGACTTTGTTAGTTGAATTTCAGAATCTTCAATTTGCCTCTTCAGCCCTGAAAAATAGGTGTTGAGACATAGCGTTTATCTCTTTATCCAAAATGTATTTTGATAAACTGAAGGAGGCATTTGGAAACCATATTGTCTTGAACAAAAATGTCTCTTGGTTTTTTTCAATACCTCTCCTACTGCCCAGAAACTATTTTTGAACATCATGTATAAAACTGGAAAATTCTTATTTCTGAAAATATGGCTTCAAAGAAAGCCTTGTATCTCCCAATTGGTAACAGTTATGAAAAGTGATAAGGTTATTGTATCTAGAGATGTTATGAAGAGAAACCTCATTCATAATTCCAAAATACTTTTGCATGTGGCCAAAAACTGATCTTGAAAAATACTGCTAAAACCAGAAAATAGAGTTCCTCTCTGCAGTTTCATAGCACAAGTTAAACCATATATTTCTCCCACCACATACTAAATTTGAAGAAACTGAAAGAGGTTTTTGTAGTTTAGTATGTCAGGAATAGAAACCTCTTCCACTTTTCAGAAATGAGTTTTCAATTGCTTAGAAATCTCCTTGGAAGTTGATTAATAAAAACAAGGAGACAGAGTTCCTCCTTTTTAGGGTTTCATCCTTATGCTTGCCTTCGAATGTTACTAACAAAATTGACCCTTTAAGACATGTGACATGTGTTCTATCATCCCTAAAATCTTGCTCATCTACCTGTACAAAAAAACAAGCCCCTGAAGGAGCACAAAGAAGGTTGATTTGGCTGCGCTCCAAAACTGTCTGTTGTTTTCGTAGCGCAGAATTTTGCCTCTGTACATATCTTTTAACCCTTTATTTTTTCCTGCCTTGAGTCTTAAATTTTCATTGGTGATCCCTTCACACCCTCTAGCAGCATCATTCTCAAAAAAACCAATTGTTTCTTCCCTTTGAAATTTTAGCAAAATACTAAAACTGCACCTACAGCAGTTTCATAGCGCATCTAGTGTAAATTCAGGGTTTTGCGCTACGAAAACGACTAGACAATTTCGTAGCATGTTTAAATTTTTTTTTAAATGGCTAAACACATGACTTTCAAAACATGATATAGGACCCATAAAGTGTAAAAAAAGGTTTTTTAACTTTATTTGATGATGGAAATGAGACTCTAACCCTATGACTTAGACTCTAAAAACATAAAAATGACTTAACCCCTATTTAACACTATTACTTAAGAACAAATGTAAATTGTCCAAGTTTAGAGAATTTTTGGGTGATAAAAAGCTGGATGATGCAGGTTTAGAAACAATGTTCGAGAAAGATACCTGCAAGATGGTTCCGGGAGCGTTGGTATTGATGTGGGGATTTCGGATTGGAACTTTGTACAAGCTTCAAGGTAGCATTATTATTGATGGGTGCAACAGTTATGTAGTTCCTGAAAGTGAGGCGGAAAATCTAGTGGTCTCTAGAGAAAAGACCATGCTATGGCATCAAAGGCTTGGACATATTGGAGAGAAGGGCCTTCGAATACTTCATCGTAATGGTATGGTAGAAGCTATGTCTAATAGCTCTCTGTATTTTGATTTTTGTGAAAATTGTGTATATGGGAAGCATAATCGGGTGAGCTTCCCCTATGGTGGTAAGAGGGCGAAACAAATATTAGAGCTTGTACACAGTGATGTGTTTCGACCTGCGTCGGTTCCATCACTGGGAAATTTTGTGTACTATGTATCTTTTATATATGACTTCTTAAGAAATACATGGTTATATTTCCTCAGCAAGAAACCTGAAGCCTTTGACAGGTTTAAAGAATTTAAGGCTCCGGTGGAAAACCAGACAGAGAAGAAGATAAAGGTGTTGAAGACAGATAACAGTGGAGAATTTTGCAAGAATGAATTTGAATAATTCTATAAGAAGTGTGGTATAGCACGGCAGAAGAATACTCCATACACACCTGAGCAAAATTGAGTTACAGAAAGAATGAACAAGATGTTGATGGAAAGGGAAATAAGCATGCTCAGTGGTGTTGGGTTAGGACAGGAATTTTGTGTAGAGGCGGTGGAGACTGCATCTTTCCTGGTCAACAAATCACCTTCATAAGCGTTGGAGGATAAGACACCACAAGAGGTATGGACTAGTAAGAAGCCTTCTCTTTCACATCTGAGGGTATTTGGATGTGATGCATATGTACATGTTCCAAAGGAGAAAAGAACAAAGTTGGATAGAAAATCTGAAAAGTGCATCTTTATTGGGTATAAGGATGGTTTAAAAATTTATAAACTTTGGAACCCAAAAACATGGAAAGTTGTGTACAACCGAGATGTGGTGTTTAGAGAGGTGAAAGATGTTATTAAACATGAATTCCTGCCAAAGGAACTTGAGAATATAGAGTTTAAGCTAAAGGAGGAAAAATCAGACTCTACAACAAAAGAGGAATCAGAAGATGAAGAGCCACAAACTCCGACTGTGAGAAGATCAATTTGAGAAAGAAGGCATCCAAAAAGGTATAGTCCATATGATTTTTGTTCAAATTCTGCTTTATCTATCACTGATGGTGATCCCAGAACTAAGAGGGAAGCAGTAGATTCAGAGGATGACAAACTCTGGAAAGAGGCCATGGTTGATGATGTAGAATTTCCTGCAAATTCTCTACAAATATACCTCATAGATATATGTAGAAAATCTGACTTTGGATTAACCCGATAATGCAATATACCAAAGAAAA
>APFE030749149.1:23044-121971 GCA_000404065.3 Pinus taeda
AAGGTGGAAATACATCAGAATTATACAAAGCCTTAGCTCTCACAGCTAGCCAGCTCTCAGTACAATCCTCCTGGATGCTCACGGGCAATCAAAGCTTCTCACAAGCCTTCTCCTCTACCCTCCAAGCTCATATTTCCTTGCGCAGTTTCTCTTGGGTGATCCTCCTGATACCAAGTGGAAGACTGATCACTCACACTAATCCTACACCTTGTTAGAACAGTGCAATCCTCAAGGAACCTTCCCTTGACTACATGGATGAGTTTCCTTTATAGGAAAACACATGCAACTGATAGTAACTTGTCCTTAACATTTAGCTCAACTGGGTATTTCTCAGAATAGACATGCATGAGTTTCTGATGAGAGAATCTTCAATTATCTGGAGTACACTTGTTGAGTGCATGCATGCATCAATTGACTGATAACTCACAATTAGCTCCTCAAACAATTTGGAACTAATTTAACTAGACTTAACTCAGTAAACTGAGCTAACTAATTGCAACTCAAATATAACTCAATATTATCTCCTTAATTAAGGGATAATCTCCTTAATTTGATGGATAATTGTTGCATGACTGCATAAAGACTTCTAACTTGAATTTCTCCAACTAATTAACTCAAGATGAATTAATTAATTATTTCCAAGCAGCTGGTGAGACTAAATTCGAATTTAATTCACAATTTTATTTCAAGGACAAAATAAAAGTGGAATATTTTGGATTCTATTTTTATCATTTCTTGTTGCTATTTTCAACACTCCCTCTCAACAAAAAAGGAATTCAACTCAATCCCAATTCTGAACCTTTGGAATGTTCTGCATGCAACACTTCTCTCTAGTGTTGTTGCTCCAACAATCTCTAGAAACAAAAAAAACATCCAACCTGAATCAGTATGATGCATCTGTCTTCAAAGTCTTTGACTGCGATTGCCTCTGTCAACTGAAAACTTTGTGCTTCTGCTGACTCAGCCTTTCTGCACTATTGTCAATCCTTCTCTGCGCTTTTCAGTATCTAACTACTCTAGCCGCTGTCACATTGATCTCTGACTGCATCAATCCCATTGATTCCTCATGCTACTATGTACTTTGGGCTCCCGTAGCAAGGTACGATCCATGAGATAAAACATCTCAATGGACCCTACCCAATTTCAGCCTTCTTGAGACTATCACTTCACATCACCCCACCTCACACTTGAAGGTATGGATGAATGTGATCCCTCTACCCACTTCTCCAATTGTGGCTCCTCCACAATTGTTTGAGACTTCTTCTGGGGCTGCATGTTGAGAGGTAATTTACTCTCCCTCTCAACTAGCAAGTCTCGAACATTTTCCTTGCTCCTTACGGCCTTGCATGCATCTTGAACCTCAAGTGCATACAGGTTCTTGACTCGTGAACCAATCTGTTTCACCTGTCCCGTGGTAATGTGTCTAAGGAAAATGTTTCCCTTACTGAAGACAACATCATAGCCTTTGTCCTCCAACATCGCGATCGATACCAAGTTATTCTTCAGTCCAGGCACATACTTCACATCTGTCAATGTGATAGAAGCTCCATGCTTCCTCTGAAAAGAAAAAGTGTCCACTCCTGAAACACTAAACCTTTTGTCATCACCCATCTCTATGCGCATCTTGAGGTCTTTCTCCTCCAAGGTACTGAATAAACTTTTATCGCCGGTCATATGGAATGAGGCTCCACTGTCAAGATACCAACCACAACCCATCATCGATGACACCATGCATGCAATGAGGGTGAAGTCCATTTCTAACTAAGAGGCTAATGCCTCACCTTCCAATCCTTCCGAGGATCCCTTCTTGGACTTCTTCGATGGGCAATTAGTCGCATAATGTCCCATCTCATGACAATTAAAGCATCTCACTTTAGACTTGTCACCCATCTCTATTTTTTTTTTAAGTATGATATGAATTCGGTTTGCACCTGCAACCCCAAACTTCAAACTTCGAATTTTCTTCTTCGTATTCTATTCACAGCTCCAATAAACTAAGCTTTGATACCACGTAGAAATTTCTCTATAGATCAGCTAGCTTAAATACCATGTAGAATTTTTTACAAATTCTCTACAAATCTACCTCAGAGATCTATGTAGAAAATCTGACTGTAGATTAACCGGATAATTCAATATACCAAAGAAAAATACTATAACCTACTTCTACTATCAATTTGCAGAAGCTTAAAGATTGAGCAAGATCCAGCTGAACACATATAACCAAAAGAAGAAGACTCAATGCACATGAAACACTGAAAATACTCACGGGAAAGCCTCAACTAAAAACCTCACTATCTACTAAAGCATTCCTCAAAATTTAGATTTTGATAATTGTCCTCTCTTCTTCATCTAATAGTAGAGTTTGGGTCACCAGGAGGGATTCTCGTAGCTCGACGATCCAAATCCTCTCATAGAAAGAACAAGGATCAGTGGCAATGGCAACATGAAACCAGTATTTAAAAGACATGATTCTATGCAAGCCCTTGAGGTTTAAAAAAGCAGATGAGGGCTTGAATCGTTGGAGGACAATGGAGCTCTGAAGTGGTATCCGAGCACCCCGACTGACAGTGTTCTACCCACATGGACACTGGAGGGGGCCCTCCCCTCCTCTCCCTCCTGAGATTGATGCCTTCAAATGTCTAGTATCCTCCTGCAGCAAGAGGAAAGCAAACCCAAATCTGCAAAAGTTTGTAAAGAAAGCCGAATCCATCCCCTCCGTTGAACTGCCTGCGGAACACCCATGCTGGACTGTGCTAAACCTAGTAGAATGTGGGCTCATTGGTGAATTTATAGGCCTCTGGCCCTCTCCCCAAGCTATCAATGGATGGGTCCAGCAAAACTGGAGGCCCCTTGTCTCTGAAGGAATCTGAAATCATCTGGTAGGTAGAGGCTATTATATTTTTGTCTTTGAATCAGTTGAAGATCCAAACTTTATTTTCCGAAACGATCCATATTTCATGGGCCCCCAAGGGCTCTATCTGACTAAATGGACACCAGAATTTGATCCTTCCCAAGATATTCCTTCAGTCGTTCCTGTCTAGGTAAGGTTACCCCACCTCCCTCTTCATTGTTGGAACCCGGAATCTATGGAAACCATCAGGAACCAACTAGGCAAATACATTGATAGCGCTAAAAGGAGAGAATAATATTCGTGTGCCGGAATATGCGTTGAAGTTGACTTGGAGATAGGGTTGCCTGAGGTGATCAATCTAACCATAGCTAGTTGATCTCACATACAAGAACTTGATTATGAACAGCTCCCCTTCAAGTGTTGACATTGTCACAGCTATGGCCATTTCGCTCCAAACTGCAAGAAGAAAACTGAGGAAGAATCTGAAAAAGAGAAGGGCGAACAGTGGACACAAGCCCGAAAAAAATGCACATCTAAGTAGACCAACAGAGCGAAAGGGAAAGGAGGGAATACAGAGACCAGAGGACCCTCTTCTGGGAGGAGACTACCAAAAGCTCAAGCCACAACAAATGCCACTGCTTCAAAAAATCCTTTTGATGTTCTAAACCCTCCAGAAGATCATAACCAACCAGACCTTGAAGAGGGAGAGGTGCAGCAGCATATTGAATAGATAGCAGATGCAGAAACAAACTCAAGATCTCAGGAACAAACTGGAGTAGCCACTTCAGAAATCCCTTATGTAGACGCAACCCTAAAGGAAAGCCATGGCTCTCTAGAAGGTGCCATATCCCCACTCTCTTATGCAGAAATGATCAAAAATAAAAATCTAATAGACATATTTGGTTCTTCTAAAGAATACTCTTTTGAGTGATCCACCAACAAGCTAGGAAGGAAGTCTCGTAAGGGGATTAGAGAAGAAGACGCAGAGAGATTAAATATGCAGGGAAGTCATTCTACAATCAAAATGTCATTAGGTATAAGCACAAGGGCTCGACCCGTAAAGGGAGGGCCTACTCCTTCCTTCCCTGGTAAATAATGTAGATTGTCTCTTGGAATTGCAGGGGTTTGGGGAACCCATTGAAATTTGAAGCAATAAAAGATCTATCAAGAATGGAACCCTCAAATATCATCTTGCTCCAAGAGACAAAGATAAAAGAGGATGCTCTTCTATCCTTAAGTCGAATCAAGTGGAATAAGAACTCAAGAAAAGTAGTCAGCGCCTGAGGTACTTCAGGGGGTCTTGCAACCTTATGGTCAAAGGATATGTTTCAGATGAAATGCTCCTTCACAACCCAACACTGGATATACACAAAACTTCAACATCTTCCAAGTAATATTTCTTTGGCTCTCTTCAATATTTACGTCCCAGTTAATTTCCTGGAAAATAAGGACTGCTGAAATTCTCTCTCACACTTCCTAGAAATATACACTCCCCAAAACAACATACTAGCGGGGGATCTTAACATCACTTTAGATCCGAAAGAGAAAAAAGGTGGACTTTGGGGTAAATATCCCTTCCATGATTCGGTGGATTCTCTGATTCTTGCTTGGGACCTCCTTGACTTCAAACCTAAGAAAGTTCGTTATTCCTAGACCAAAAATAAAGTAGATAATGCCAACATTGATGCTCGTCTAGACTGGTTTCTATTTCAAAGCTCTTTGATGGAGGGGAAGCATTTAATCTCTTCAAAAATTCTACCTAAGATAACATATGACCATAACCCATCTTGCTACTGCTAGAAAAAGAGGAAGACTTAGGCCCTATTCCATTTAGATTCAATCCTCTTTGGGTAGCGAGAGAGGGTTTTATGGACATAGTGGCTCAAGCTTGGTCACAACTAGTTGAAGGATCCCCCAACTTTGTGTGGGAGTATAAACTTAAGTACACTAAGTATGCCTTAAAAAGCTGGGCAAAAAAACCCCTCTCCACTCCAATGAGCAATAGACAAAAGATTGTACAGGCTTTAGCTGAGATTCAGTTAGGCATGGAAGAAACTGAAACCACCAAAGCTCAATTGCTCATCAAACAGAATGCCCAGCTCAACTCTTTTCTCTCCTTTCGCTAGGAAGAGGAGTACTGGCACCTCAAGTCTCGTAGCCTCTGGATGTAAGCTGGAGATAGAAACACTTCATTCTTTCACAGACAATGCAGATATCATCTCTCTCGGAATCACATCTCGGAAATATCCACCAGGGAGGGGGAAGTCATCAAAGGATAGCCTCTTTTAAAACAGGCTGCCACATCTCATTTTCAGCAATTGTTTCAGGAGGATGGTTCTTTTGATCTGATCTGGCTACTATTTTTTTGTCAAACATCCCTTCACTCGTCACTGCAGGTTTAAACACTGGGTTATTGAAGCCTTTTATTGAAAAAGCTATTGTGGAAGTCATATGGTCAATGGAGTCGAATAAAGCCCCTGGGTCGAATGGCTTCTCCATCCATTTTTACAGAGCTTCTTGGAATGTAATAAAACTCGATCTTCTCCGAATAATAAAAGACTTCCAAAAGAAAGCCAAAGTGGGAGGGTGCCCCAACTCCACCTTCCTTGCTTTCATCCTGAAGGAAGTTAACCCAGATACTTTTGACAGGTTTTGGCATATCTCACTCTGCAATGCCTCATACAAGATTCTCGCCAAACTCTTATCAAATAGACTCAAACCTCTGTTAGGGAATCTGATCTCCCGTCTTTAGGGCGGTTTTGGAAAGCACCTCATAGACAATGTGATCCAAGTGCAAGAATCCCTCCACTCTAGTCACATTCGGAAGGAAAAAGGTATGCTCATCAAGTTGGATATGTCAAATGCTTTTGATCGGGTTAAACTTTCATTCCTCTATCAAATCCTTCTCTCTTTTGATTTTAGTGTTCAGTTTGTTAACTTGATAAAAGCCTGCACATATAGACCTTGGATAGTGCCCCTAATCAATGGCAGACCTACTGATTTCTTCCAAGCTACAAGAGGGCTCCGCCAAGGGTGCCCTCTGTCACCCTTTCTTTATATCCTTTTGGCATAATCCTTAAGAAGAAAGCTAATAGTTGAATAGGAAGTAGGCTCTATCCCAGGCATTAAGGTAGAAAGAGGTGTGGATCCTATAAATCATGCCCTCTTTGCAGATGACTCTCTCCTCCTTGGAGGGGCCTCAATTAAGATAACAAGGGCTTTCAATGAAATTCTTCAACACTTTTGCTTAATTTCAGGAGCTTTGATCAACGAAAGAAAAAGTGTTGTCTACGGTTGGAATGTAGATCATCCAACTATCCTTCTAATAGCTTGCTCCTTGGGATTCCCTGGGTATGAAAAATGGGAAAATATCAAATACCTAGGCCTTCCCTTAACCTTGGGACCAAGCCCTCCCTCCCTCTAGATCGAAGTAATTAGCAAGATAAAAGCAAAAATAGCATATTGGGGAGGCCAATGGCTAACAAAGGTTGGGAAGATTGTTTTGATAAAGGCAGTCCTCTCCACCCTCCCCATCTTCCAGTCTTCCCTCCTGCTAGCACCCAAGTCTATCACGGAATATATCTCCAAGCTCCTTCGGTACTTCGATTGAACAGGAGTAAGGGAAACCAAAGCAAGTTACATCTGGTAAGATGGGATATCCTTAAAAGACCACTCCAGGAAGGTGGGTTACAGATTTGGGATCCAGGCCTGGGAAATTTGGCTCTTGGTGGAAAAATCATATGGCAGTTGTATGCAGACAAAAAAAATCATGTCAACAATATTATTTTGATGAAGTACCTAAAGGGACGCTCCTTGAGAAACCTCACAACAGAATCTGCTCCAACAGGAACGACGACTTGGAATTTAAGCAAAAGATGCATCGATCACTTACAGCAACATTTATACAGAATCCTGGACAATGGTCTAAGAACCTTACGGTGGGAGGATAATATTCAAGGGAAAGCCCCTTTGGCCTCCCAAAATTCCTGCAACGAGATAAAGATCTGGCTAGCGAACAAAGGTCTCCTCCGGCTTGCAAACATTTTCTCTTAGGACAGCAAAGGGAATTGGGCAGGATGGACTTTTCCAAGGGTCCCAGAACCTCTCCACGCTCAAAACAACTTGTTGGAAACAGCTCTCTCTAGCCTCACCCCTATACATGGCTCATCCAAGGACAAATGGGGGTGGGGAAGTACAGGAATTTACACAGCAGCTCAAGGATTCTCCTCTTTACAATCTACTCATGCCTCTTCACTGACACCGATGCTCTGGAAATCAGTTTGGCCCCCCTTTAGCCTACCAAAGGTGAATTTCTTCAAATGGTCACTCATGCATAAAAAGGCACTAACAGGTGAAAATCTAAATAAAACAGGGTTCCACGGCCCCTTTAGATGTTTCTTATGCAACTCTACTACTAAAACCTCTAATCACTTAGTGGTTGATAGCAATTTCACACAAGCAGTCTGTCGTTTCTCTTTACATCTCCTGGACAGACCAAAATCCAAAGAAAAAAGCCAAAAACCCAGTCTGGAACAACATATGGAAAGCTATTCCAAAATGCCTTTGGTGGAAAGTGTGGTTGGCTGGAAACGACTGTGTTTTCAACAACAGACTTCCAAATTCAGTGGTAGTGGCAGCTAAAGTGAAAGCCCTCTTGCTGGAAACTGCAAGTAAATCTACTCCTTCCTCCTCTTTACCTTCAGAAGTTTTTGTGCGGCTGGGATCCTGCTCGACAAGAGAGAGGAACGAATCAGTCAGCAAACCGTTGAGCTCTCCTACTTGGCATTTGTGACTCACTGAAGGTGACTTTCATAAGTGGTGGCAGGGGACCTAGCCACGATCTTCTTTGATGGAACTTCCAAGGGGAACCCAAGAACTGCAGGTGCATGGGGTTTGATTCTTTCCCCAGACAGATCAAATGAAACGAGTTTCAGTTGGGGCCTAGGCACTAGCTCGAACAACCAAGCAGAGAGTTACGATCTCTTAAAAGCTTGCCAGATTGCAAAGGAGCTAGGTTATAAAATAATTCAAATTTTCAGAGACTCAGAGCTTCTGATTAAACTTTTAAACTCTGAAGATCATTTTTGTAATCCTGCATTAAACAAAACTCTGCAGTGAATCCGAAACACTTTGAAAGATTTCAACAAAGTTGACTCTTACCACATTCTGCATGATTTAAACAAGCAAGCTGACATTTTGGACAACAAAGGTTGTATGCTGCCTCAAGGAAACTTTAGTCTCAATGGAGGACCCTGATCACTTCATTCTCTGCCTTAACCAAGCTACAGCAAGCAAATCTGCATTCATTGGCCTCAACACTCGGAATGAATTTTGGTTCTCTCATAGAATATGCTCAACTTCATCATGGTTGGTTGATTTTTTGTATTTTCCAACAATTCTAAACAATGGGTGACAGGGACCCGACAGAGGAATTGCTTCCATAGAAGAGCACTATTCTATTTCAAGTCCTTGATGTGTGCAGAAGCTACAGGCAAGATTACTAAGTGGATTCTTGGGGCAAACATTTACTGAATTGGATTGTTGAGCGATCTATTTGGAATTTTTAAATAAAACTCATACACGGAAGAGTTTTTCATTTCAAGGCTCTCTGGAGGTGAGAATTTTGGTGGTTTTTGTAGACAAGGCATGTATTTTCTTCACAGAAGGCAATTTCCCTACAAGTCATTAGATGGATTCAGGGGATTTGCAAGAGATTGTAGAGTACTGTAAAGACACGACAAGCACATCCATTGCAATAGGGCCTCTCTCTTCATCTTTCTTTTACAAATACATGAAAATGAGAATCAATATATAGCACAAGTAGCAAAAATCAAAGGATGTTTGTTGTCATTAAAGTAACAGTTGGCAGTGGTAGAAAATGAATGCAGTCATGTCTGAAATTTAGCTCTTAATCTTCACAGAGATGATCAAGTAATGGCCTCAATTCCAAGAACCTTAACAAATTCATTCAGAGCAGGGCTTAAAGAGGAAGAATTTGTACATCAATCCTATGAGGCAATGAATCCTGTGAGCCAGGAAAATGAGCCAGCCAATATAGATTTGGAGGGTGTTGTTAGTCACTATGCTCAAGGCTGATTTAAATGTTTTTTAGCAATTAAAATTTCTAGGCATTTACTATAGAATATATAGCTTAAAGAAGCAATCAATAACTTTGCATAAGGAAAAGGCCATTCTCTATTTTGGGGGTGTAACAGGGTTTTGTATGATCTCTGTTTCTGCTCCTACGTTTTTACCGGAACTAAACTATGATGTAATCTCTATTGTAGCATTTGTTGCAGCCTCTTTCTAATACAATTTACCCAGTTACTGTTAAAAAAAAAACCCACTATTTGTATTATCATACAAGGTGGAAATACATCAAAATTATACAAAGCCTTAGCTCTCACAGTAGCCAGCTCTCAGTACAATCTTCCTGGATTCTCACAGGCAATCAAAGCTTCTCACGAGCCTTCTTCTCTGCCCTCCAAGCTCCTATTTCCTTGCACAGTTTCTCCTGGGTGATCCTCCTATTACAAAGTGGAATACTGATCACTCACACTGATCCTACACCTTTTCAAAATCGTGCAATCCTCAAGGAACCTTCCCTTGACTGCATAGATGAGTTTCATTTATAGTAAAACACATGCAAATGACAGTAACTTGTCCGTGACATTTAGCTCAACTGGGTCTTTCTCAGAATAGACATGCATGAGTTTCTGATGAGAGAATCTTCAGTTATCTGGAGTACAATTGTTGAGTGCATGCATGCATCAACTGATTGATAACTCATAATTAGTTCCTCAAACAGTCTGGAACTAATTTAATTGAACTTAAATTAGTAAACTGAGCTAACTAATTACAACTCAAATATAACTCAATATTATCTCCTTAATTAAGGGATAATCTCCTTAATTTAAGGGATAACTGTTGCATGACTGCAAAAAGACTTCTAACTTGAATTTCTCCCAACAATTAATATAGATGAATTAATTAATTATTTCCAAGCAGCTGGTGAGACTAAATTCGAATTTAATTCACAATTTTAATTCAAGGACAAATTAAAATTGGAATATTTTGGATTCTATTTTTATCATTTCTTGTTGCTATTTTCATCAGATGAAATGAAATCTTTGCACAAAAATAAGGCTTGGGATCTGTTGGAGTTGTCGGCTAGAAGGAAACCCATTGGCAGCAAATGGGTGTTCAAGAAGAAGATGGATGCAGAAGGAAAGGTAGAGAAAAACAAAGCTCAGTTGGTAGCAAAAGTGATGCAGGAGCATGAGGCTCAAAGACAAAAGGCTTCGAATTTATTCCAAAAATACAAAAAAAGTTTACAAGCAAAGGAGTGGGATCCTTTAGATGTCAATTTACAAAGTTTTCTAGATAGGATTTGAGCTAGGATTTAGGGATTAAGTGATTTTATAATTAATTCAAGCTGTTTAGATTCAGTTGAGATTCTCAAGGAGAATGTCAACCAGATTAGATATTGTCTAAGATTAGGCAGATTCGATCCAATGATTGAAGATCTAATTGTTAGAATGAAATGGTATTTATGTAAGTTCTGAATGATTATAAAGGGATTTTGACTTATTTGACTTGATTAGGCCGTATAAGATTAAGTTACAGAAACTATATCTATGTGTATTTGTGTATAATTAGTCAATCCCGGAGGCATTTTATTCCTTCGAAATATCATTGAGTTCTGTTGATTTCTAGTTTGACTTTTGAATTAGAGTACGTAAAATCTGTTTGTATCGCCCAATCTTGTGTTTTCCATGTTTTGAAATAATTTGGTTATGTTCTAAAAACATCGGAGAATATGGTTTGAGACAAGTTAAATATACAGGAGGTGTTAAGTTTGGTAGAATAGAGAAAAGAAAACCTGACAAAATCGTGTTAAACCAAAGGAGTCTGGAACCGTCCGATCTACATATCCAATATATCTAACGGTCATTGCGTGCCAATAAGCTCGTGTGTTAGTCAAGGAAGAAAAGTGGTTTTATTAGTGAAGTTGTTTATCGAGTGAAAAAAAATGGTAAGTCGTCTTTTGAAATTCTAAGCGATTCCATTAATCGACCGACACGCAGCACTCGGGTGGAGAGAAAAAACCAATTTATCGGGTGGATAAACATCGCGCAAGATCTTTGTTAGATATTGCTATTAACTGTTGGATCAAGGGTGCTTTGGTTAACGGTGGAGGATCGCCAATTAGTTTTTTTGTTTGGGTGAACCAACAACCGTCGGATTGAAAGGTAAGATCAACAGTGGAGAGTTAGCACGATAATGTTTGTGGGAAAAGTGAACGCGATAAGGAATTAACCAAAAATTTGAGTTCCTTTTGATTCCGCAGCAATTGAAAGGTTGTCATATTGTGGCTAAAATTTAGCAATTCTACTAATTTAGTAGAAATTCCAAGTTTGGAGGTAGATGACTGATACTCAAAAAGAAATCCAAGAAGAACTTACACCTGAACTTGCAAAAATCGTTTCTGGATTTGAACAATTATCCATTACACCTGCACCCAGAGCACCATTTGTGGTGTTAGAGCAGCCTACTGACACTGAACAAGATCTCAAGGATCAGAAAAGAAATCCAACATGGCTTTCAGAGCTGGAGGAAGAGGTGGTGGTTGAAGAAGAAGAAGACCAGTTGCAAATGTTGAAGTGTTGGAAGCTATGCAATAAATGCGAGCTAGATTGGAAGCAATGGAAATGGGAAGAGATGCAGATGCTGGAGATGTCAGTGAACCTGAAGTTGGAGCTGCAGAAGATGAGGAACCTGCAGATGTAACTCCTTAAATGAGATTCTTTGTTATGGCTATGATATCACTTGCTATAGATCTAACCCAAAAATAATATAATAATAATACCAATGTACCCAATAACTGTAAATAATCACCAAAAATAACGAGATCTGAATATAGAAATGCTTCTCTTTATTAATATGAAACCCTTAAGGTAGGGCAACACCATAAAATCACTCCTTAAGGAATGAGAACACTCCATAAGCCATATGCCTGTTCATACAATAATCCTTGACATCCCTCAATGGGGAGTCTCTAGCCTCTATATAGGCCTCATACATACAATACCATGGGTCATTACCATGGTTCTCTCAAAACCATCTATCTAATACCATGGGCTCATTACATTATCGCTAATTACTTGTGGTCCCTTACATGATACAAGTTAACCACCTTATTTACTACTATGGCCCAATCAATTATTACATTATTCCCTTGGGTACCTCCCTTTGTACCCCATATTATCCCCACTAGGTATACTACATTCCATCCCCCTTAACATGTTTCGTCCCTGAAACATGGAAAGAACACAAATAATAAGATCTACTCAAAAGAGTAGTCCACTGGTACCATGCACGTGCATCTAGCCATCCAAGAGAAAGGTGAACCCTCGATCTCGCTAGTGCCTCGCTCGCTTGAGATGGAAATTGACCTTGGCAGCTCTTCTGTGTTGATGTGTAGTAGGTGGATCTTCGCTCCTCTCTATCTGTCATGCGGGGATTGTTGTCCTTGTGGCTAATTCGTTGCCATCTTGTTGGTTGTTTTCTTGCAGGGTGATGTGGGTGGTGATATGTTGAAGTGTTAACCAACGATGTATCTTTCTTTAATTCATCACCTAATGGAACCTGATAGGTATGTGGTACCTATTGTGGTGCCTTTTGTTGTTTCTTATCTTTCAATATTACTTCAACCACTGAGTCCCCCTATGATGTAACATTTTTTGCTTCAGCCTCTACCTGTTTTTCTGGTACCTGGTTTGATGTTTGTGTGTGGTTATCGACCATCAATGGCTCATCATCTGATATGTCAGTCCCTGGAACATCTTCTGCTTCAGCCTCCGTGGACTCTACCTGTTTATTGATGGAAATATCCTGTAAGGTAATTTTCTTCTTTTTATACTAGAGCTTCAGGAATTTCTTCAGCACATTAATATCGATAGTACCCACGGATTCCATCCAAGGATATCCCAAAACAACATCCATGTTATCCAGATCTGATGTATAAAAATCACCATGCAACACATACTTATCCATAGAAATCTTCAAATCCTTATAAACTGGAACATCCTCATCATCAACCTGTGTGTTTTCAATGTGTTTTGCTGGAACTTGCAATTTTTTTGCCAAATTAACATTGATAAAATTATGCTGACAACTAGGATTTATAGACACGACGATCTTCTCCTTCTGAATGAATCCATGAACCTGTAATAATGATATACCAGTATAAAAAAACCCCTTACATGTTTCATTCTTTTGTTTTCTAACATGAGACCATTTGTCTAAAATGACTCTTTCAAATTCTTCATCTGACAGTTGGGTCCACTGCTTGTTTTCAAATGAGCGCAATCATTTGGATGCCTCATCTTGGAAATTAAGCAATACCATATCCCTCCGAAATTTCCCATATTTGAACTTTTGTCTCTGTATGAATTCTTCAATAGTAGGGCTATCATCTTTTCCTATAAAATATAGCATCTCCATGAAGAGGGTTTGCGAAAAACTCACTTACTTGGCGAAAATTTTAAATGGCCACAATTCCGTCAATATTGCTCAGAATCCCTATTATGACCTGTTTCGGAAATGGAACAACCATTCTGCATCTTCCCATGTGGTAGAAATCTCGATCTAGGCACTGGAATTTCAAATCTATGCTACAACTGTCCCACTGTCACAAAAAAATTCTGAAAAAAAAAATAATAAATAAATAAATAAATAATAAATAAAAATAAAAATAAAAATAAAAAAAATAAAAAAATAAAAAAAATAAAAAATAAAAAAATAAATAAATAAATAAAATAAATAAAAAATAAAATAAAAAATAAAAATAAAAAAAAATAAAATAAATAAATAAAAAATAAAAAAATAAAATAAAAAAAAAAAAATTGTTGATTTTAAATTAGCGATATCTTCCCCCTCATCCGGACTCCAATTCGACTTATTTTTTTTAACTTGGGTATTTTTTCACAAACAATCCAAATCGGCAATTAGATTCTGCAGATTTTGCACCAGAATGTACATATCTACGCTGTAAACTCGCCACCCCAAAAAAATGTCTACAACACCACTAATTTTTAAATCAGCGATATCTCCCTCATCCAGACTCCGATTCGGCCAATTTTTTTTAAAACTAAGTATTTTTTCACCAAAAACCCAGATCTGCAATTAGATTTTGCCCCAAATCATACAAATCTGATCTGCAAACTCGTTGCCCCGAAAAATGTCTACAACACCACTGATTTTTAAATCAGTGATGTCTCCTTCATTCAAACTCCGATTTGGCCATTTTTTTTTAACTTGGGTATTTTTTCACAGAAAATCCATATCTGCAATTATATTTCACATATTTTTGACCAAAACGTACATATCTGATCTGCAAACTCGTCGCCCCAAAAAATTCCTTCAAAATAATAATAATAATATATATATATATATATATATATATATATATATTCTCCACTTTGCCCAAGAAAGTGCTCTTGATACCACTTGTTATATATCTAACCAAAAATAATATGATAATAATACCAATGTACATAACTATAAATAATCACCAAAATAACAAGATCTAAATATAGAAATGCTTCTCTTTATTGGATATCA
The DNA here is from genome assembly GCA_000404065.3 of Pinus taeda. Lineage (NCBI taxonomy): Eukaryota > Viridiplantae > Streptophyta > Pinopsida > Pinales > Pinaceae > Pinus > Pinus taeda. The sequence continues at coordinate 37,521 of APFE030749149.1, forward strand.
AACCCTTAAGGGTAGGGCAACACCATACAATACTCCTTAAAGAAGGAGAACACTCACAAAGCCATATGCATGTTCATACAATAATCCTTGACATCCTCAATGGGAGTCTCTAGCCTCTATAATAGGCCTCATATATACAATACCATGGGTCATTACCAATGGTTCCCTCATACCAATCTATCTAATACCATGGGCTCATTACATTATTGCTAACTACTTGTGGTCCCTTACATGATATGGGTTAACCACCTTATTTATTACTATGGCCCATTCCATTATTACATTATTCCCTTGGGTACCTCCCTTTGTACCCCATTTTATCCCCCCTAGGTATACTACATTCTTTAAGTCAGTATTCAGATCCACATCCAAGCCTAGACTAGAAGTTTAAATCTACACAGGAATCTTAAGCCCTAAGGAATTGATAGACTGGATAAATGACATGGAGAAATTATTCGATTATGAAGAAATAGAAGGAAAGAAGGTGAAGTTTTTTGTGACAAAACTGAAAGGACATGCAGCATTTTGGTGGGATGGGGTGCAGGCAGAAAGAAGAAGACTTGGTAAACGACCAATTAAGAATTGGAACAGGATGGTGGCAAAACTGAAATGTAAGTTTTTTCCAAGTGATTATCAGCAAACATTATTTAAACAAATGAAAAATAATAAACAAAGGTCTATGACCATAAAAGAATACACAGAGGAATTCTACAAAGTGAGTATAAGAGAAAGACAAATCTAAGATACAGATGAGAAGGTTGCAAGATATGTGAATGATCTCATAATGGATATCCAAGATGAGATAAGTGTGATGTCTCTTAAAATGGTAGAAAAGGTTTATCAAATGGTATTGAAGGCTGAAGGAAAACTCATGAGGAAGCAGTCTACCAGAAATAGAGGTACTTTCCGAGGACGGGGGAGTCAAGGTGGTAGAGGAAGATCTACAGCACCTAGAGATGGAGCTAGCAGCAGCTCAAGTCAGCTTGCACCCACATGAGGTGATGCAAGTGGCAAAGGGAGTTTTTCTAGAGGAAGAGGAGGCAGAGGTAGAGGAAGATAAATCATATGTAACAAGCTGGGACACAAAGCTTATGAGTGCCCAGAAAATATAGGAATGAATCAGAGGAATGAAATTGTTGTAAAAACTAAAGAGGAAACCAAAGGTAGAAGAAGAAAATGTACCAGAGAAAGGGGAATCTTTGGTAGTCAACAAAATTTTGTTAAAACCAGCTAATGAAATTGTTGAACCAGCACATATAAAAACCTTGTACAAGACTGTGTGTAAGGTTCAAGGAAAGTGTTGTCAAATGATAATATACAGTGGTAGTACAAATAATTTGGTCTCCACAAAAGTGGTGGAGAAGTTGAATTGAACACAAAGAAACATCCAACACCTTACAAGGTGTCACGGCTTCAAAAGGGATATCAGTTGGTAGTGAATGAGAAATGTGAAGTGGAGTTGCAGTTGGATAAATACAGAGACAAAATTCTGTGCAATGTGATGCCTATGGATGTGTGTCACATATTGTGGTAGACCTTGGCAGTATGACAGAGGAGCTATGCATGATGGAAAGAAGAACACATACAAATTTAGTAAAGATGGTGTCAACCATACATTGTTGCCAATGGAAGAAGAGGATACATCAAAGAAACTTGATCCAAAGACCCTTTTGCTAAGTGGAAAGGAGTACTTGCAGCATATGGAAGAAGATGAGGTAAGTTTTTCATTGGTTTGCAAACCCAAGGTAATAATTACTTCCACAAAAATTTTTGATTTACCAATTGAAATTCAAGAGATGCTGGACTTTTATTGTGATATCATTGTAGATGATTTTCCTGATGAATTACCACCCATTAGAAAAATCAGTCAACATATAGATTTGATTCTAGGAGAAAATCTACCTAATAAAGTAGCTTACAGGATGACTCCCACAGAGAATGAAGAGATCAGGAAACAGGTTCAGGAACTATTAGACAATGGACTCATTAGAGAGAGTTTGAGTCCTTGTGTAGTGCCAACAGTGTTGAGCCCAAAGAAAGATGGAGGCTGGAGAATGTGCACTGATTCAAGAGAAATCAATAAGATAACAATCAGGTACAAATTTCCTTTATCTAGAATCGAATATTTGTGGATTGTTTGAGTGGAGCTAGATATTATACAAAGTTAGATTTAAAAAGTGGTTATCATCAAATTAGAATTAGAGAGGGAGATGGGTGGAAAACTACTTTTAAGACAAATGAAAGATTGTATGAATGGATGGTAATGCCTTTTGGGTTATTAAACACCCCTAGTACATTTATGAGACTTATGAATGAAGTTCTGAAGGAATTTATTATTAAATTTGTCATAGTAAATATGGATTATATATTGGTTTACAGCAGATCTAAGGAGGAGCATATGAGAAATATGAATTATGTCTTACAGAGACTACAACAAGAAAAGTTACTAATAAATTTAAAGAAATGTTCATTCATGAAAGAAGAATTGGTATATTTGGGCTTTGTCGTTTCCACTGATAGATTGAAGATGGATCCAGAGAAGATAAAAGCAATCATAGAGTGGCCTTCACCAAGAAGTGTTTTTGAGGTAAGAAGTTTTCATGGTCTTGCTAGTTTTTATAGAAAATTCATAAGGAGTTTTAGTAAGATCAATGCTTCTATTATAGACACTATAAAGAAAGATAAACAACCATTTAAATGCATTGTTAGAGCATAGAGGAACTTCCAATTGTTGAAAAGGAAGATCATTGAAAAACCTGTTTTGATTTTGCCTAATTTTAACAAACCTTTCCAAGTGAAATGTGATGCTAGTGGAGAAGCCATTAGATCTGTTTTAAGTCAGGAGCACAGACCAATAGCTTATTTTAATGAGAAGCTGAATGAGTCAAAGAAGAAATATTCTTCTTATGACAAGGATTTTTATGCAGTGGTGCAGTCTTTGAAGAAGTGGAGACATTACTTGATGTCCAAAGAGTTCATAATGTATTCACATAACCATGCATTACAGTACATTATGCCATAGCCAAATCTTATCCAGAAGCATGCAAAATGAGTAGAATACCTTCAAAGTTTTAATTTTGTGTTAAAACATATAACTGGTCAATCAAACAAAGTAGCATATGCTTTAAGTAGAAAAAGCATTTTAGTTCAAGAAAATCAACAAGTGTTGGGTTTTGATTTTCTTAAAGAGTTATATGAGAAAGATCTAGATTTTAAAGAGGCATTTGAAGCTTGTAAAAATCCTATTTTGTTATACAAAAGCAAGTGGTTGGATTATTTCCTGCAAGAGGGACTTGTAAGCACCATATTAAGACTATATACATTTTTATTTTTATTTTTATTTTTTTTCAGCAAATACGACTAGAAAAGAAACGCATTGAGATTTAAAATTCATTCAACACACACATTGCTGATACTCATTTTTGGAAACATATAATAACATTTACATACTTTAACTAAGATAAATTAGTAATGAAATACATATGTATCGTTCACCAGAAGGCGAGACTCTGCTTGCTCTGTTGTTACTGGTATTCCCTTGTTGCCGGTCACTTCTGCGATTGAATGATGACGCACTTGATCCAAATGCGAAGACCCATCGGTTAACCTCCCAGCCTACTCCTTGGGTACTCTTCTTCCCCGTGGACCCCCGTGCTGCAATGGGGTTGTACAATGGAGGAAGGCTCTAGCTGGCAGAGGAGAGTACACCTTGGCTCAAGATTCCCTTCTCTATAAATCCTCTACCTCACCAAACTCACTATAGCTTCGTAATCACTATTATGACATCATATCATCCATCCAACAATAGGGTTCCAAAAGTCCCCTCTCCCATGGCTTGCCCCTTCTTTTATAAGAGTCCTCATAGATGACACTTGGCATGTCATGCATAATTATATATTTTTTTTATTTAATAGCTTGATTATTCACCTACCCATGTGTCACTCTCTCATCACGGGTCACCCAATATTATTTACTTAACTTTTTATTTAAAACTAATATTTTCCTCACCTCACAAGATTCCTATTTCTTCTCCTAGATGTCTCTTTATTCCACCCCTTTTATTCCTTAAATTGTGTTTATTACTTGAAGTCAATTAATGAGTCAAGATTTTATCCCCAATCTACTCCCTAATTTAACTCAGGTTATCTCTTAGATAGATATTCTTATATTGGTTGATGCCACATGGAGCTTCTCTACATTTCTCTAAATTTAATTTCTTATTCTTATTTTAATTCACCTTCCTCTTTTCTTAATTAGGTTTAATTAGTTTAGGATTAATCTTTATCCTTATAATTATGTTCATCTTTCCCCTTTTACCTAATTAAACCACCTAATCTACCTAGTATTTTCCAACAGGGGAAGGGTAGAGTTTTTAAGGTACTCTATTTTATTTCTTCCTATGATTCTCCTTATTCCAAGTTTTATTTTTTTTATTTAATTACCTTGGTTTCTAATCATCATTTACCCTTGATGTAAATTTACCTAGTTTTCATTCCTTACTTATATTTATTTATTATTATTTATTTTTAATGATTCCAAGGGTGCCAAGTTTGGTTTTGCCCTTCAAGAACTTCCCTAGAAGTTCCAAGGGTGCCACACCTAATAGTTTATTTGTGATGCCAAGGGTGTCAAGTTGTTTGTGCCCTTCAAGAAATTCCCCTGAAGTTCCAAGGGTGCCACACCACTTTCCCTTCAAGCATCCAGTGACTACGAGGGGAGTGCAACGTCATAGACCACTATCATCTCTTATGTTGCCTGCTATAGTGAGACTAATGGTGCCGGGGATCAAGGAATCCACCTTGATGTGCGCCCCCAAGTAAACTCCTCATGAGCGACCCAACTTTGGGACCTGCCCTCATGGCATTGTGATCTTCAAGGCGAAGGTGTTTCAACCCTTCTAGCCCAAGTCACGACGAGAGTGCTAGTGGGTGAGATCAGGGACTCTGTCCCACCCCTCCCATGTAGTTCCATCCACCTGTACAACCCCATCACCCATATGTGAGTCATTCGGTCAAGCAACTAATATGTGCCTGCAACCATTAACATATTATTAGAATATAAAACATATATAGCAAGTTTTGAAATCGACTTAGAATGTCAAAGATAAAATAATATAAATTTTTATCAAACCAGGTGTCATCAACTCGTCATGTGCGAGTGCCTCTAGTGGTTTCCTACCATACTCAATAATAATTAGTAACCAGGTTTCTCAGTGTTAGTCATTGTCCTAATAACATTATTACCATCACCTGGTCATTCACATCATTGTTCATTGTGAACCATAACTATTGTAAGTAGCTAACATAGGGGATGCCTCCATCATGGTTAGCATCATCATAACCTTAATGGAACCATACATATAGATCAAAGCTACCATCATTATAACATCAATAGAAAACATGTCTATCCTTTTCTACTATCATCATTATGATATCAATAGAGAGTACACATAACCATTAATTATATCGTAATCATAATATTAATAGAGAACATACATAACCATCACATTCACTAATAATAGAGTCACGTTTCTAGATCCTCAACCTGAGTTCCTCATAGACTAAAGTATCTAAGATAATTTCATATTAGGGTCAGAAAACTACAGTGGGCACTACATACTCTAATACATGTAAGTGAAATTTTAATGCTATTATTTGCTATATTTTTGTCACATACATTGTTGCTAAGATTTCACTATTCTAGGGCTAATTTGTTGCATCTATTATTGCGAAGTTGTGGAAGTTTTGTTTCTAGATAATGATGCTTCATGTGTGGGCCATGTATGATGAGTGAATGTTCCTAGGCATATTTCATGGTTTAAATTTATCTTGATAAACCATCTATTTTGCAAAACGAAGTATAAAGTCTTTGAAGCTGCTCTCCTTTGCCCTAAAGCTAAGTGAAGCTGCTTTTAAGGCCTCCTTGACCAAGAATATCGAATCCGGATTCATAATCATTCTTGACTCCAATCTCCCCTAAGGATTATGCACTGGTCTACCATAGGTGATCACGCTAAAACTTATTTTTCTTCACCTTCTCCTCTTCTTTCTAGGTCTAGCCCCATAGATCACCTAGGGCATCGAATATCTCACAATCTAGCCATGCAAATAATTCGATTTTTGGTCCAAAACTGCGCTGGTGTTTCCTTAAGAATCCATTCAATTTCATGAGATTCCGATAGTGGGATCTTGAGATATCGCAAGCCCTAGCTCAAGGACCGATTCTTTCCCTTGGTTTTCCTTAAGCTAGTTGCCTCATAGTGATCATTGTGCCACCTTTCATTGAATTTTTTTTCTTTGATCCCCTTCTCTTTCTTGATTAGGTCAAGCTCATCATTGGTTCCTAAGCCCTCCCCACTTGACCTAACATGGGGACAATTTGGTCTCGTGTGGGCCCATTTCCTATCAAAGCTAACTTTTCAACGATCACTTAAGAATTCAAGTTCCATAAGGATTTTGAGGAACAGGAAGCTCCATTGCATGACATTCTCCCTAAAAATAAGCCTTAAATCCTCATCAACCTTTCCTAGTAAAAGCCTACACCTTGCTTACAAAGAAAGCAATCCCTAATTTTGAGTTTCTCATTGGAAATGGTGATTGGAATCACTTCTTACCCATTGCGTTGATATTTTATTTGTAAGTGAGTTCTCATACTGGGTCTCCTCCCATCAGTGAAAGTCTGTAAAGAGTAGGGAGCCTTAACTTATGTGATAATAGGCTAAATCTCCATTTTTCCCTTGTCCTAGTAGTTGCCCCTTTAGGACCCCTGCTAGTTTGAGCAGTAACATTTTGGCACCATTGTTGTGGACACGAAACGTGTGTTGTGTTCTCCATATGACACATTGACATATCATTATTGGTGACTCCATTGGAAGAATGAGTCAAGCATTGAATTTTAAGGTTGATGCTTGTAGGGTGAAGCAAGCATTTTTCTAGGCATCTTTAAAATCACTCTGGCGACTCCTACATGATTTACATGTATACCCAAAGTAGGGTGTCTTTTTTTGATGATTTTCCCACTTTGGACATCGCTAGCATCCAGGGGCACCCCACTCATGTCATAGGAAAGATGGTACGTGGGGTACCCGTGTTCCCAAGCTCCACAATGGACCATGTGGAAAATTTTAATGCACATACTTGAAAGGAGAAAGTGGTCCACTAGGATTTCCTTATGCTGTTATTCTTTAGTTCTCTCTATGGTCATAACTCATGGTTGCAAAATCACGAACCTAGGAGCATCTCATCTATTTAAGAGTTCGTTGATGGATTTCTTAGGCATTTTTAATTATGCCCCGCATTGAGCATTCAAGAGGAAGGCTTCATCGAGCATCATCAAGAGCTTGATAATTTAAGTGATAAATGGGAAGATGAGTCCTCCTTGGGTCCACATGATGAAAATAATGATTTTGAGAACACATGTTAGGAATGATGAGTCCATGGAAAGTGAAGTTGAGACTAACCTTACCTTTCCCAAGGATATTACTCTCGAAGAATCTCCTTTTGAGAACCTTGAAGAAGGTGACCCCATTAGCCCCTTGGAAGATGACATTGAAGATTACTTCCACATTGAAAAGGAGAAATGAAAAATTGTTGGTCCTCAATTTGATTGTGCTCCCATTTATGACATCGAAAAGGAATATGAGGTTGAGAGTGGTTTCCCTTTTCTCTCAGGGATTATTTATGATGACATATCCATTGATACCCTTGAGAATAAGGGTCATTATTTTCCCTTACATGAAAATGATGATTTTGAGGAGGGAAAACCCGATGAATATAATACTTCACCCTCCCCTTTGACTTATCGTTTTGTTCATCACTTCAAGTCTTCCACAAGTGATTCCTTCGCCCCTTTTCCAATGATCCCGAGTGACCATGAGCATTTTCCCTCTTCTGAGTATGGTGTCTAGGAAGAACCCCTCATTGACTATACTTTATCTCCTTTGACACACCCTCAAGATTATGATCAATTTATAATCCCCTCTTTTTGGTATGATTATCATGGGCAACTGACTTGTGTTTTTGCATCTCATCAGTCTCCCTTTCCTACTAATCATAATCCTATAGAGGCCATAAAATATGACATAAATGATAAGGACCATAATGGAAATAATATTCTTGAGGTTGCCATCTATCAAAAGTTTATGAGTCTAATCATTGACATCTCTATATTTTGGCTAGAAGAGAGGATCTCATGGACTAGATTACATCCTTTTCTTTCCTCTTCTCACGTGAACATCCATGTGTAAGAATTCTATTTTCCTACCTCCCACCAGCCTTGTCATCCATGTGATTCTATCCATATTTGCTTTGGCATTTGCTACATGAGTAATGATATAGACCGGCATATTTATATTGATTTGATGATATGTTGGTTGCGCTGGCTTTATGATTACACTTAGTATCAGTTTTGTAGCATATGCATGCTAGGGTAGGATGCATTGCATGCTGATTTTCGCATTAGAACTAATGACATATCTCATGGTAGACTAGTTGCATTTAGATTAATATTTGCATTTTTAAATTTTTGTTGTTGTTGATTTTACAACCTAACACTAAGCATGCATGATCATAAGACACCATAAAAACATGCTGTTGTGTGGGTTTAGTCTTTGATATATGCAGGAAACAGGTTTATGGTAACCAAGAGATTATTGGTTCTCACATGACCTCCCGTTCGAGTAGCTTTGCCCACTTTTCTGAGAGATCATGTCCCAGTTGGAGTTAGATGTTACCCACCATTTTGTGGGTGATATCCTAGGAGATTTGTTTTTTCTCCATGATGATCCTTAATTGGTAGCCAACAACCTCTCGCAGTCACCAACTAGCTCGATGTGCCATTTCTCCACCACTTGAGCTAACCATGTGCTCCATGACCCATCTGTCATGATTGTATGTTTGAAGGTGGGCCTCCCAAACCTAAAGGTATGCCTTGTTATTTGGTATTTGAGTATTCTAGTTTATTTATCATGGAAACTTTGGGCATGGATTAATCGAGGGATTCAACGGAATGAGTGGTCTAGGTCTGTGCTCTTGTCCCCTAGGCCAATTTTGGGATGTTAACCTTGTACCCTAGTCTTGTGGGATCCATTTTACTGTTTGTTGGTTTTAATGATGGTAATACATGGAAAAACCTAATTTTGGTTGTGTGGTCTCGCTCCCCGATTCACATATATTACTCCCTTTCACTCATTATACCCCCAATCATCTCTCCTCCCACCTGGGTCCACATTCCTTCACTGGGTCCACATAGGGTCAACCACCCCCTTCCCTTGCCCCACATCTTGGGTTTGACCTAGAATGATGCCTAGAGGTCGATACAACTAAAAGAAAAAGAAAAAACATATTTGGCCACATTCAACAAGAAATTGTACAACAAAGTGCAAAAAATGGCCAAGAAGAAATCATTTAGCACGTGGGCAAAATCCATGACCTGAGCTCTACCCCATTCCATGGCCATAACCATGGTTCCTACATGTGCCTTGATGAGCCTCCTTTATCGTTTAGGAACCCATGATTGTCCCAACCCTTGGTGGGTGATGAATTTCCCCACCTTATAAAGGGGTATCCGCTGGTATACTTTACACATCATGCTCTCATTACCTAAAGCCCTGAGCAATTAGCTAAATAAAATCACAAAAAGGCAAAAGGAAATGAAGAAGGGTGGAAAAATCAAGGTTGGGGCAACTCATGCACCACAATTGCTCCCTCCTACACATTATTTACCCAAGTGTGGGATTCCCTTTTATTTGCTACCCTTATAACATGGCATGTGATATAGGTTTCCCCCTTTCATTCCCTACTCCATTCCATCATTATGCCACATGCCACCACCATTTGAAGGATGTACCACAGACATACCACCCCCTTTAGAGGTAGAAACCACCCTAATAGGATTTCTAGTTAACCCTATTTGGAGCTAGGAGACATTAGCACATGCCAAATCCCATTATGGAAGGGAATGCCATTATGAAGTGCTCACTTGTTATCCATGGTTTATAAGCTATTTTACTTGTTTTATTTAATTACTTGGTGTGTTAGAAAGCACAGGGACACATTGGATCTTATGCAGGATTGCAGGTGGTTTCCATTTGGGTTTGGTTTTCGTATACAAGGTCCTAACTCCAGAGGGCTACATTGGCACATGTAGGGTGCGTGTAGAGAGACATTGGCCTCCACAACAACGAACAATGCTCCATGGGTTCCCACAACAATTCAAATATTGCTCGTGGTTCACTTATTGGATGAGGAAGATGCAATTGATCCATCATGCCCATTTGGCCCGAGAGTTGCACCATACACTTGACAGATGATCCAAGACTTGCACGATGATGTGGCATCACCTACACAATCATCCTAACCCTTGCAGGCGAGCTACAGGCATCTTCAATTTGTTTGGAGACCCATGAGGACACTTGTGTGCCCCCACACGCCATTTGGAGCACCACAAGTTATTACAAGGGGCCAACCCTTTTTCCACTGCTTTTGGGAGTTCAAGTACACATTATGACACATATTTACTCCATTAGGCCTCCTCTAAGGCCCAATGACATGCACAATTCATTATTCGACCTCTTGAGAGGCTTATTCCTTTGTTTATGAGCTAATTTAGTGGGATTGTCACCAAAAGTTAGTTATTTTGCACAATATTTAATTGTAGAGGCTAATGTAGGCCTAATTAGCTAAATCAAACTCATTAGAAGTGTATAAATACAAGTGATGTGAATTCATTTTAACATCATCACTTGGTTGGACTTGTAACTCTTTATAGAACTTCAGTATCCTTCTTGGTGGACGAAATTTTGGAGCATGGAATGAATTTTGATATTTGGATCATTTTCTCTTGTCTTGGAGCTTCTCGTTTGAGAAATTTTTGATGGTTGGATATACTCTAATACATGTAAGTGCAATTTTAATGCTATTCTTTGCTCTATTTTTGTCACATACATTGCTGCTGGGATTTCACTATTCTAGGGCTAATTTGCTGCATCTATTATTGTGAGGTTGTGGAAATTTTGTTTCTAGATAGTTGTGCTTCATGTATTGGCCATGTATGATGAGTGAATGTTCCTAGGGATATTTCCTGGTTGAAATTTATCTTAATAAACCATCTATTTTGCAAAACGAAGTATAAAGTTTTTGAAGTTTATCTCCTTTGCCCTATTGCTAAGTGACGCTGCCTTTAAGGCCTGGTTGACCAAGAAAATCAAATCCGAATTCATAATCATTGTTGACTCCAATCTCCTCAAAGGTTTAGGCACTGGTTTACCATATGTGATCACCCTAAAACTTTTTTTTCTTCACCTTCTCCTCTTATTTATGGTCTAGCCCCATAGGTTACCTAGGGCATCAAATATCTCACAATATAGTGATCCAAATACTTCTATTTTTGGTCCACAACTGCGTTGGTCTGTGCTTAAGAAGCTCTCCAAATTCCATGAGATTTAGATGGTGGGATCTTGAGATTTCACAAGCCTTAGCTAAAAGACTAAGTATTCTCCTTGGTTTTCCTTAAGCTAGTTACCTCATAGGGATCATTGTGCCACATTTCATTGATTTTTTTTTCTTTGATCTCCTTCTCTTCCCTGATTAGGTCAAGCTCATCATTGGTTGCTAAAAAACCACCCCCACCCCCCTCGACCTAACCCGGGGTCCTTTTGGTCTTGTGTGGTCCCGTTTCCTATTAAAGCTAACTTTTCAAGGATCACTTAGGTATCCAAGTTCCATAAGGATTTTAAGGAATATGAAGCTCCATTGCATGACATACTCCCTAAACCTAACCCTTAAATCCTCATCAACCTTTCCTAGAAAAACCCTACACATTGCTTACAAAGCAAGCAAGCCATAAATTTGGGTTTCTCCTTGGAAATGGTGATTGGAATCACTTCTTATCCATTGCGTTGATATATTATTTGTAAGTGAGTGATCCATTAACTATTGTGGATATTCCATTGGACATTTCGTCACATTGGATCTAATAAAATTATATTAAAACTCTGCAAATTCTACACTATTAAAGTTTATTAAACTTTAAGATATGTGGATTTAACTATATTTAATGCATGCATGCGAATACAAATTATGCAGAAAAGTAGATAATGACAAAATAGGCTCACACACACATAATAAACACGATATACTCCCTCGGAAACCTTTTTGGAAAAAAACCCAACTGGAAGGTGAGGCCGCTTCACTCTCTTTCTCTGTTTATAAATATGGCTGCAGATACAAAGAAGTAATGCCTATGGCTCGTGGGTTGCTTCAATGCACAAATCCTCTTTGTATGCTCTACCTCCTATCTCTCCCGACTAGCTTTTCTCAACTATGGAACAAAATTCTCTTGAAAGAATGGATTGCCTCTTCCTCCTAATGGCCTTGTTATAACACAACTCGATAACCTACTAGTGGGTAAGTTTGACTACATCAACTCTTAACTAGAGTTACAAAATAGACTATTCTAGAGTCTTTTACATCACATACACGTGGCTAGCTCCTTTTCCATGAATAATGGGGGCTGACGCGGCATCCTCCCGAACTATAAGTGTGAAAACATGAAGGTCAACTTCTAAGTGGCATAACTTTTGCATATGGACTCTGATTAATGTGCTTCTTGCGCCGTTGGAAAGGTATCTATGTGTAGAATAGAATGAAAAGGTGTGATGCTAATGTGGCAAAGTTCTACCTCCAAAAATTTTGTTTGATACCTCAAAATGCTCCCGAAAGGTTTTAGACCTCATTACACCAAACTAGGTCCCACAGGTAAAAATGGTCCCATGAGTTGATTCCTTCACTTTTTCCGCTCCAAATGCATCGAGATGGATGAAAAAAAATATAATGATCCAATTCAGATTAGTCAGTCCTCATACAGGGTCTCCTCCCATCGGTGAATTTCTGTAAAAAGTAGGGAGCCTTAATTGAGGTGACAATGGGCTAAGTCTCCATTGTTTCCCTTGTCCTAATAGTTTCCCCTTTATGATTCCCTTTAGGACACTCCTAGTTTGAGCGGTAACAAATCAGTTAACCAATAACATAAATATCAAACTTACCTCATTGTGATGGTTTTCTCATCAAATCATCAACATCCTCATGGTCCATCTTCACAAGAGTCTTCGTTCATGCATCAAAGTGCCAAAGGATTGAACTTAATTACCAAGTTACACTTTTTCTTCTAGAGACTATGTTAGATGTTGATCATTATTTTATATATTCTAGTGAGAAGGTCTTAATCTTTATTCACTCAGAGTAAGCCACATTCATATTTTAGGCATCATATAACTAAATGGAAGATCCACCATGCATAAATTATGAACTTCTTTTATAGGATTTTGTAAATACGAATCCTACCCAAAAGTTACTTCAAAATATGCATTCCTATGCTTCCATACAATAATCCAGCTATATGCCGTAAAATGAGCCTGTAACTTGACCAACTACATCCCTTCATCTTTCAAGAGTATTGTTTCCATATAATATGGAATATATACTAACTTTGTCATTATGCTTTTTCTAAGAACCTTCAAAATGATGGTTCGTATAGGATCACGATGATCTACCCTAGCAAAATGACTACCTTTAACATACTAAAGAGGATGTTTGGATGGACTATAATATGAAAAATGGTCCAATCTTAAAGACTAGATGGTTCCTACAAAGCAATTTGATTAGTAGACTCTAAACATGCTACTATCACATGCTTTTATATGTGATTCCATGCCTTTACAAAAAAATTCTAGAGTAAGCAACAATGCATGTTATTCAATAGTAAAGATCCTTGACATGTTCTTTCTTTGGCTTCTTCTCAAGTCCTCCCATCTCCTCAGTTGTGTGAGCTTCAATTTTCTTCCTTTCTCTTATTGTTCTACTTGTTTGGACAATCCCTCTTAAAGTGTCCAAATTAACTGCATCCAAAGCATTGAACCTTGGACATATTTGGCTTCTTCTTGGGCTTTCCAAAATTTCCCTTCTTCAGTTTCTTGATTCTCGCAATAAAGTTTGGGACTGTTCATTTGATTGAATATCATCCTTTGCCTTGATGCCAGTTTCTTCCAAGATGCATTGATCCCAAAACTCATCAAAATGAGTTGTGTATTTCTTAGAGTAAATGCTAGTTTCAAAAAATACTACATTCTGGTGGCAAAGAATTTAGTACACAAATGGTCATTTCAGAATTAGAAATTGTTTCCTCAAGCCCCTGCAACTAATCTCTTATTTGAGAGATCTTCATTAGAAAGGAGGCCATATCATCATCCTTCAATTTCTGCATTTTATATAGTTTATTTCTTAAAGACATCTTTTGTCCCAATGTACTTATAGGGTACAAATTTGCTAGCTTGTCATACATAGCCTTAAAAGTCTTCAAATTAGCAACAAAGAGAACTAGATGATCCTTAATGGATTCAACAATGACCCTTTGTGCCCTTACTTCCCATTTCTTATATTTTTCTAGTTCATGAGTCCTGTCTTTGCTAGGTTTAGTAACTTCATTGAGGACATATTCCATTACTTCTTGTTCTATAAGTGCTAGGCCAATCCTTTTTTTCCATGCTAGGAAATCTGTTGAGCCAACAAGTTTATTGCTTTCCTTTTAGAAAGAACTCATATGATCTTTAGATTTAGACATATAGCAACAATATGATACTTACTTGTCACTCAAGAATCTTCCCTTCTCTGATGATGTATCCAATTATATCAATACTTTCAAAGATCTTATTTAAGAAAGAGTGAGGACACCAATAGTCTTTTACAATAAATTAAATACAATAATGTTGAGGGCGCCAACCCTTCAATCCACTAGCCTCCAACTTGTTTCCAAATTCCAACTTGGGCTTCAATGAGGCTCCAACCTTTAGGGATCCAACCTTATCTATCACAATGCTCCAACCTTGTTTTTATGGGGCTTCAACCCTGTTGACGGTGGCGGACCTTCCAACATGTTAGGGGATCTCCCGGGTAACTAGTCCCAACTAGACCTCAGACCGTTTGGTGTAGGAGTCCCAATAGTGGGTCGTACGATATCACCTTGATCGCGGTTGCGTGCAGAGGCAAGCAGGATGTCCTTATTGGTAGTAAGGGTGAGACATGCGCAACAAACCAAGGAAGGTGCATGAACGGTTCTAACATACAGAAAGTGGGGTGAGTGTGCCCCTTGGAAACCCATGGAAGCACGTGGATTGGAAGGGAATACACGAGCGAAGATACATCAAAAATTGAAAAGAAAGTAAGCTAACAATCCAAAGTGATGGATAAACAACATCACATCTTAGTAAGATTCATACATACTTATATAGAAAGAGTCCATACATGCATGTGTAAGAAAACATATACATATATCATTAGAGTAACCAAGATAGCTGAAATACAATAACAACATATGCATGAAACATGCTGGATCTGTTATATTAAGAAGTGCAAGTTCCAATCATATAGTACAACCATGACCAACCACTAGTCTTGATAGCAAAATGTTGCAGTCATTACCGCCTGCTCCTCCAAAGAGATGTAATAGTTCTACATTGTGGAGAAGCCAAGGCTCATTACAATACTCTCCAAGATTTCTCTAAGATACTCATATCGGAAGCTTGGCTGACCAAAAGTCCTTACAATGAGTTATGAGGTACTATAAATAACAAAGGGTGGGGTGAACCTTGACATTCCCCTTTGTGACTGTTCACCTACCCTCATGACTCTTCAACTACTCTATGATTATTACATTTAACTATCAACACTTGGACTTCCACTTTGCAAGATGTTACATACAATCTGCACATGTACTCATGTGAGACAAAATAGGCTTGAGCAAGCTGTGCAAGCTATCACTAACACTTATACAGTTGTGGTAAGAACAAATCTTCGACATCCTTGTGATGACTGATGGTGGTGAACTGATGCCAAGCTTGGTCGTCCATGATGGTGTCCATGCGCTCAATGATGACATCTTGTTGAAAGCGAAATCTTACCTCCGTTGCATCCGGATACACTAATATGGCTCCTCCATCCAACTCATTTGATAACATGTGCCTCATTATCTTGAGTGAAGCTAGACCAACAACATACTGATGCATAGTGTTTGGGTGGATCTCGAAGCATGTGCTAGTGACCATGTGCATCAACTTTTCGAAATACATGTTCAGCGCTAGTTGGAATTGCTTCTTGTCTTCGCTTCGGTGAGTGTTCTAAATGGGTGGGATCACATGCGTGCACACAATAACATCCATGATCCTGAATACCCTTGCATGTGATTGATAGCGCTGCTCACCTTGTCTGTGCCATGCCAGCTGCTAGATGGGCCCATAACCTGTATAGGCCCAATTTCATCAGTCTGTGCATGTTGCGCCTCCTGCTGTGCCTATTCCCATTGCAACTCCTTCTGTTGTCTATGCATCTCCTGTTCTTCCTTGAGTTACCGCTTCAACACCTGTAAGTCCTTATATGTTTCTCTCTTTACCTTCGCGTGATCCTCTTGTCACGCTGTCGCCTCATAGCCTCAGTCTCCAAAGCTAGTTTCATCATAAGTGGATCTGCTTGAACTTGCAACTTTGCTCTGCCTCTGTGTTGTCAACAACCTTCCTCTTGCATTTGTTGCACACAGGTGTGCTACCTTCTACTACTACTGACGCTATAACAATTTCATCTTGATATCCTTTCCATGAACAACTTGATGTCTTCATAGATAGGCAAGTTCATAGACACTTGATCGACTGCATCACCAGTAGTTCTCTGAACGATGTCTTCAACTCTGCTCTCCTGGAAGCCATTGTAACTGTGATGCTGAGAGGCAGACGAATGCCTATGATACCTAGAGACATAACAACACTCATGGCACGCAATTTGTCAGTAAAAAACCAAAAAAAAACTCTAGAGGATTGACATACAACATATTTGTGTGACTGTCTGTGAAGATTGCACAATTTTCACTGGGAGGTTGGGAGACTGACTTCCAAAACTGTGCAAGGAGGCTGATTCACTGCTAGAACTACACAATGCACAGTCTAGCCTGGCCTACTGAGGATTGAAACTGCGCACAGTTTCAGTCAACAGTGACATGCAAACTAGCAAACTGCATTGTGTAGTTTCTGGGGCCAACAAGGCATTGCCTCCTAGAATTGGGCAATACAACCCTGGAGGTCAGTGTTGGGATAGACTGATGCAATTTTCTGGAGGGAAGGCATAGCCTTCACTTCCAGAAATGCACAATGCTAGCCGGGAAAGGCAAGGTCTGGGCTAAGGCAGCCTAGACCCACCGACGGGAAATTGAAAACATGAGAAATCTGAATGCATGGTGAGATTGAGTGTAAACAAGAATGAATTATCACGAATGCAAACAATGAGTGAAGGATTCAGAAAATAGGAAAGCATGCATGTGTGTGAAGTGAGTTGCCGCAACGACAACCGTCGGTGAAAAAACAATGTCATGCATGCGACATCAGTGAGATGTGAATGAAAACTGAAATGGTGCTTCTACAAGATAATATATATTAAAATGACAACAAGCACACATTGAAATCAAGCAGTCAACACTCACACAAAGAGAAACACAAAAAGCGATAGAAACATAGCGCAAGACATGAAAAACAGACTTACCTTGAAACAAGTAAGTTGAAAGTGCCGAAGACTCCTGGATGCAATGTGGGATGTCAAAGCTGCAAGGTCGATGTGAGGAATGAGCTCTGCAACATCCGATTCATGAGTTTTGATAAGATCGAAGTTATGACACCCATGCCCAAAATCTAGGAAAAAAACGACACTTGGCGAGAGGTTTCTAAAATGAGCTTTGCATGTAACCTCTAGATGCTAAAAATTGATCCCTAGATCTATGGATTCCTTTTGCTATTTTGAGAAGAGAATCCCATGCATGTAAATCAAGTTTGCTGGGTCCAAGGTTGAACCGGTTGTTGAGACCTAAACTTGCATCACTTGAGCCTCCATTCACTTGAGCCTCCTAAGCCATCAATATCATTGCATATTAGTTATAAAAGAGAATTTAAAGTGGTTTCTTGACTATGCCTTTGTGTTGCTGTTTGAACTAGATTTTGCTTATGAGCTGCGGAATCTTGTCACTTTCTGTAGCTATTTTGTTAAAGTCTATATTGCAGGTGTCTTAAGGAAAATCGAGCCACATGGGAAAGTTGAAAACGACGTGGACATGGACCGAGTCCTATTGGCTCAGTCGAATTCATCAAAAGAGGCCATAGTCAACGGTGGTCAAAGCAGTGGTCAATAGAAGAATCCTACAGTAATAGGACTCTGTTTCGAGGCACGTGAAAGATTTTCGTGGCCATTTCTAAACTTCTGGAGGCACGCTGACACCTATAGGCTGCCCACGAAGTAAATCCAACAAGCCGCTTTCATTAGATTGCATCACCTCGGCAGCCATGATGCTAGATCCGTGGACTTTGTTGTTCACGTGTCCTATGTCAGCGCAGTTTTTAGGAAATCAGTTATGTAGCTTTCTGTTATAAATAATGCGTCTCCATACACATAACAGTTATCCTTTGTAATGTAATTTTGTTGTAAAGAAAGCGCACTGTGCCGTGACATTATTTCCTTGTTATGATTGCGTTTTGAATACATGAGAAGACTTTGTTCATAAGCATAATTCGTGGTTGATAGCTATTGCCCGAGGTTGTGCAGAGGGACCCTGCACACGCTGAGGTTTTGTTTATTGTTATGTAGTTTCATGCTTTATTTCCTTACGTTCATTATGCCATAGTTATTCACGTGTATATATTGCATCTCTTATGGTATTAACGTTTTATTTATGTCCATAATTTTTCATGCTTTATACTGCTGTTAACTGATCAGTGTCTTTGTTCCAGATTACAGTAGGTAGCCCGGGCATTTGCACATAGTTTTACAATGACTAATGACATGGAATCAGTCTTGTCCTTTTGCTGATTTATTTTTCTTAGTTTTTAATTCCAGCATTGTTTTGTTTATTTTAGTTTTGTACATTTTCTTTATTAGTTAGATTAGATATTAAATTACTCATGTCATTATCAGTTACCTCCGAAAGCCATAGCGAGACTAATGGTGAGGGGTTGAAGTATGAGTGTGTAGTTTGATATTAGTTTATTTTTCTGTAAGATAGATATTAAATTACTCATGTCATTATCAGTTACCTCCGAAAGCCATAGTGAGACTAATGGTGAGGGATTGAAGTATGAGTGTGTAATTTGATATTAGTTTATTTTTCTGCAAATTAGATATCGGATTGCTCAAGTTGTTTATGATTACCTCCGAAAGCCATAGCGAGACTAATGGTGAGGGGTCAGAATATGAGTTGATGTAATTTGATTTTAGCTTTACTTTGCTTGCAATTCTTGGATTTCTCTGAGCACAATTTATTTTGTATTTAGACAGCAGCAAGGGTAGTGGGTTTCATGATCAATAATTCACTGTTTGTTTGACTAGTATAGTGGCACATTTTCATTTTCTTCTAGGAATTAATTTTGTCATTGCATGTTTTAAACCCCTTTTGAAGTTTGAAGTTTGGGAAATCATTATAAAGGACATCATTGCCTTGAACATTTATATCCATACTTATCTTTTAGAATTTCCCTCTCACATTAGGAAGCCAACCAAGATAAAAAATACCCAAAACAAATAAAAACCAAAAACGACAAAAAGTAAGAGATAGGTTATCTTGCACATATAGTGCGCCACACTTCGTCAGCTTATGAATCCCAGATTGACAAATTAATGTAGTGATTTAGGACACACTAAATTAACCAAACATTTTGGCGCCGTTGCTGGGGAAGTGTAACTAGGTAGCCAATTTCTTAAAAAAAAAAATAATAAAAGGGAAAATTGATAACTTCTTGAAGTATGCTCTCCTCTTGCACCTAGTGTGATATGGAGGACCAGAAAAGAGAGTTATTTGTTCAATAATTTCTTAAGTATGCTCTCTTCTTGCACCTAGTGTGACCTGGAAGATCAGAAAAAGAATTATTAGCCCAACTTAAAAATAAAAAAATGACATGCATAGAGCAAGAGATTCTAGGGGAAGGTTTATAGCTAGAGCCAAGAGTTCGATTTTTACAACTACAACTTCTTCAAGGCATAGACAAGATTCACCGCCATCTACTCCTAGCCTTAAGATCCCTGGAATTCTAGGAGCATCAACTGAATTAGAGGATTCTCCTACACTATCTACCAAACCTCATCTAGAAGAAGACCCTTTCTTTACTTCTAGAGGAAAGCATATTGTAATCAAAGAAATAGAATCACCTGAAGAAGAGGAAGGGGAAATTCCTCCTCGTTCGCCATTAGTAGAAGAACCAAAGGACTCTGAGGACTCTGAAAAAACTATCATGACAGAGGAAGTAGTAGATGGATTTGGAGGTAGAGGTAGAGGTAGAGGTAGAGGTAGAGGAAGAGGAAATAATGGAGGCAACAATGGTGGAGGTGGAGGTAATAATGGAAGAAATAGGGAAGGAGACAACTCGTTTGGATTCCCTATAGTTGATGAGGAAACTCATACAACGATGAAAAATATCTCACCATCTGTCCTCCCCAACTTTTATGGATTGCAAAGTGAGGATCCTGAAACATTTCTGTTTGAGTTTGAAGTAGTGTGCCGAACCTATGACTATATGGAAGACTCTCAAAAACTCAAACTGTTTCCTTCAACATTAAAGGGAGCCGGTTTGAAATGGTTCATGGGATTAGTCACCCAATCTATTAGGACTTGGAATGACATGAAAAAAACATTTTTGGATAGATACCTGGACTATTGCATGTCCACCAATCACAAGGATGAGGTATTCAAAATGGTACAAAAAGAAGATGAAAACTTGGAGGATTTACTTGAAAGATTTCAATACAACTTAAAGAAAGCAAAGATGAGAAACTTAGATGAGGAAACATTGAAATCCCTTCTATTGAAAGCCATCAGAGATGAATGGATAGATATTTTAAACATGATTGGGAAATGAGACATTTCTCAACTCCCACTTTATGACATAGAAGAACTATGTGTCCATCTCTCGAGAGGAAAATCTAAGACAAGAAAAGGGCCTAGAGATCCTTCTCTCATCAAGGAAAACAAATCTGCAACTGGGTTAGTAAGTAGGGCAGAGATTGGCAATATGCTTGATGAATTCAAAACTGATATCTTAGGGAGCCTTAGTGAACAACTAGACACCCTTAAAATTCAAAACAAGCAGAAAGCAGACACTGATGCTCTAGCCATCTTTTGTCCGAAATGTAGAAAGAAACATGCTCTAAGGGAATGCCCCTTGGATGAAAAAGTTTTAGAAACATGTATGATTTTCTCAGAGAGTCATGAGACCAAGGATTGTCCTTCAATTCCTGGGCTCAAAGCCATGTTTCAAGAAGATCCAAATTCAGTAGAATCTCTCTGTTTTTTTGCAAGAAGACCTTGGCAGGGGCATCAAAACCAAGGGTTTAACAACCCTATGAATTTTCAACCCCCACCAAATTGGAATTCTTGGCAACAACCTTGGCCCCAACCTCAAAATCCATACCAATCATGGGCACAAGGAATGCAAAATCCTTATGGGAGATTTGCTCAATTTTATCAATTTCCTCCATCTTTTCAAAATCAACAAACTCCACAACTTCCAAATCAAAGTCCACAACTTTCCTTGCCATTTCCTCCACAACAACCTTCTCAACAAAATCCAAATCCTCAACTCATGCTTCCATTTCAACAAAATACAAATCAACTACCCTCTCAGCCATTGCCAAATCCTAACAATAAAAACCCTTAGAATACTTACATGATAGAAGGACAACAATTTCCTACCATGATATATCTTTGATGCATATATGTTGATGTTATAACTTATGATGACATTTTTTATGATATGAAGCATGTGGTAATTGCATGTAGATTTTATGACATGCATGAACATGCAATTTGTTATTTTTCAAAATGTTGTGATTAAAAATGATATGTTCTCATGATGACATGCAAGAGCTGACACGTGGATTATTTTTTATGATACTATGATGTTATAATTAATGCATTAGTTGCATGTTGAGATGCGGTGATTGACAGGAAATCCACAAGTAAGCTGAGAGGGAATGTTTATTTGATGATCTTGTGGGAGCCCATACTTGTGAGGGAGAATATGTAACACCATATGGGCTGAGGAAAAACTACATATGCTAGTGGTTATTTTGTCTTGTATGGCTCTTGATGGGTAGCTCTTGAGGGGCTACATGATCATCTTGAGGAGGTCGAGTGCCTGCTATTGGATTCAGATGCCGAAGTTCGGAGGGGACATGAGGACTTTATTGCCTGGGGTTGTGCACCTTAGTGAGTGTGGAGGGAGTTGGACCAGCCTTGCAAGATGGCCAAAGTCATTGAGTACTAGGACCCGATGTTTGCCTTGGGGCAGATGAGTTCTAAGCCTTGGGGCAAGCCTTAGGGCTATGGTATAGACCAATGAGGCTTTATGCCTAGTTCCAAAAGTTGAGAAAAATGACTCAAGATTCCTTGATATTTCCATGGTGTTGTGTAACTTTCCATGCCTGCTGGTATACTAGTTCAATAGAGGGTGTAGGGCAAATGCGAAGTAACAAATAATAAATAATTTAAATGATTAAACTTAACTTTGCGATGAAGTTCCTTAAAGATGGGGAGTATGTAATTTCCCATAATAATATAATAATAATAATAATAATAATAAATTAAATAATATTAATATATAAATAAATAAAGCAATAAATAATAAAGAAAATATAAGGGAATGAATAAGGGGGAGACGAAATGGCTAGGGTTTCTGAAACAAAGAATAGCGCCGTTGCCATATTGCAAACCAGAGATGGGGTTTCTATGGAAGAGTGTTTCTTACTCAGATCAAAGGTATGATCCCCCATCCATCGTGCGGATCAACCAGATGACAATCAGGAATACCTTGGCCTCCATATATCTGCAGCCCACAAGCGCAAAGGCAAAGGAGATGTCGTCAGGCAAGAGGGGACTACGCAAGCTTGGGTATGGGCCTTGTGGATTGGTGAGGCCTAGGGTTCCTTCGATATGGTGAGGGCTTATTTTACCAAGCAGACAACGAGGATAGGCACTGCAACGGTTCTAGACCAAACCATCATGCGATTAGAGGACCAGGCACACTTGAAAATAGCCGGTAGTCTGGACATGGCAGTTGGATCCCTGGAAAGCGCCCTCGGTTAGCCTGATTTGGAGAAAACATGCCATGTACAAACTCAAAAGCTTGGTGGGGCTCTTGGGCTCATAATGAAAATACCCAATCCAATAGATCGTGGCATAAAAGTGGGGTTTCCACTCAATACAGAGACACAACTGCTAAAAATATTTATCAGAGCGATAAAGGGCAGATATTACAACATGCAGAACATAACGGAGACAAGTTTTCAAGATTTAAAGAAGGAAATCCAGGCAAAACTCTTCGACCCAAGTCTTCAGATCTCTGAGGAAGCCGTATGGCTCAAGGGTAGCCTAAATGTTGAATCTAGACCTGTACAAGGCATTATCTATATGACTACAGACAAGGAAGGGATAAGGAACACACACAAAGTGGTCACACCACAACAACTGCAAGGTGAATATAATGAACCAGAGCGCTCAGATCCCATAGCTACAACGACCCATATAGCAGATGGATCCTGGTCAAGAACAACATCACCCACCAAGGACTTCGGTCAGGAATTGGTACAAATATTTATCAGAACCCTATCAGGAAAAGTGATATGCAAGCGAACCTGGACGGGAAAGCTGATAGAAGGTATAAAGTATGAAATACAAACACATACAAGCATATCACAAACATGCAAAGTTTGATATATATGCAGGACAAATCTTATAATACCAATGTACAGTGCAGGACTATGGAATAGTATTAGACTCAACCATCATCCTAAACATGAGGCTGAGAGGTGGAAGCTTTGGATCTAGCTCAAAGGGTACAGGTTCTTTCAAGGATGTCATCAAAGGGAAGGGGAAAGCCACCAACAAGCCAACACCAACACAAGATCCACTTGGACCCTATATTGTGGAGCAAAGAACGTAGACTCTAGTACTGACAATCGCTCTGCCTGAGGTAAACAATTTTTATACTGATTTCTCTACAAAGGCTGTCATATGCAGATTTAATGGCTTTTGGCCCAAAATAGATGCATTACAACAATGGATCCACTCCACATGGACAACAAATTGTGATATCCATTTATGCTCCAAAGGCTTTTTTATTGTCAGATTTGACACGGTCAAGGAAAAGGAATATGTCCTTCATGAGGGGCCATGGTTCTGGGGCAATCCAGGACTCTTCATGACCCCTTGGTTCTCGGATTTTGACGCCAATACCATTGTGGTTTACAAAATGCCGGTATGGGTTAGGCTACACAACCTCCTGCTACACTTCTGGCTATCCAAAGTCTTCGAAGCAATGGGGAATGCGATAGGAAAATATCTCAAGCAATACGTGGAAAGAATTACAAGAGACATACATACTTTTGCCAGAATTTGTGTAGAGGTAGATCTTAGTCAAGGGATACTTGATATCATAATTCTGATTCATAAAAACACACAGTGGAAACAACCATTAGATTATGAGAACACGACCTTCAGGTGTCGTGGCTGTCAACAAACACGTCACCTTCTTAGTAACTGCCCACAAGCCAAAAAAGAAACTAGAAGAAACAAGAAATAAGCACAAAAACCAAGAGGTTGGCAATGCACAGTGAACCCATATGAAGTAGCAAAGGATGAGGAGGTAACTATCCCTCCACCAGATCCAGATGATGTTCCTAGTGAGGAGGAAGCCATGGAAATCATCCCCATAGAAAACAATTAGACACACAAGTCGCTAGAAATTGAGAAATTTGTGGCACAAGAACTCATGGACTCTTAGCCGGAGAAGATACCAAATACAACGGACACTAGTGGCGCCAAAAGACAACATTCTCCAGATCATTCCTATTCAGACAAGGACAATCCTCGCCTTGTGGAGGACACTTCTCTCGTACTTTTTTTCGTTCTCACCAACTCAAGGGGAGTGGCGAAAGGTTGAGAAGAAAAAAGGGAGAAAAACATAATTTCCTCCCCATATGTACATTATAATTCTTCCGGTTACTTTCTTTCTGGTTATTTCTTTTCACAACAGTCTTTTAATCTGCTTTATGCATATGCGCCTCAACATCTACAAAATGTAATTTTGTTATTATTAATAAAATTATGATTTTTCCTTAAGGGAAAACAAAATAAAGAAAATATAATAGTAGTAAATGAATAATAAATAATGGAAAAAAGGTAATATTATCAAATAAACAAAATAATAAATAGTAAACTGAAACTCTAAATAAATATATATAAAAATAAACTATAAAAATAGTAAGAATATGTACAATTAACAAAAAGTAAAAAGGAATAAAATAAGCAAGACTTAAATTAAGAAAAATGTTTAATTAAGTAAAGATATCAATATTAAAACAAAGAAATAAAAATTGACATGATGACACATGGATTGTGTGCATGTGGATGTCTTTCCAGTCCCCTTCCATTTTTGGAGTAGTTGGTTCTATTTAATAGTTGAATGAGAGATGAGAAGCATTCATTCATTCTTTTTGAAGGAGAGTGTTGTGAGACAAAATGTTTCCTAACAATAATAGTTGATTGAGGGTTCAAGGATGGCGAAGTATAGAAATATTATGTGCAGCTGGGCCTACGGTTAGAGCCTGTAAACGAGGGCGTTAACATCCTTCTAGTTGGAGATGGTAAACAGAGTGTTGGAGCATCCTTTCAGTTGGAGCTAATAAATTTAGAAGTTGGAGCCTCCTATTGATGTAAATCATCGAAGAAAAATATTAAGAAGTGTTCAATAGTTTTTCTCTAGGAATGGTTTCCACCTAAAAATCTATTGTCTATTGTCTTGATGTTTGTGCATTGTTGAATGGTGGTTTTTACTGTTCATGTGATATGATGTTAATTTAATGTTAATATGAATTTAATGCTATGAAGATTAAAATTTAACTGATTGGAAGGACATATTGATTCACCCCATCTCAATATTTCCAACACATATTTGAGTAGTTATATAAATCTAGCCTCGTACTATGATTCTAATATTCCTCCCTATTTTAAGGCATTGAACTTGTCCAATTGCTTTTGTATGAACTCTTCTTCTAAATAACCATCCATGAATTTTTATTCATACACTTACTAGGACACCTCTGAGATATCCATGCCTAGCTGTAGTTGAAAAGTCTTCCACCACAACAATGGAATTCCCTCTAGTTAAAATACACCCATCCTCATTTTATGGTTGGATGTATAATCTCTTAGGGTGAAACACATGGTCATATTTTCTAGTCATGTTTTAATCATTTTCCTATCAATCTATCCCTAGAACTCAAGGAATTTGACTTTCTCTAACTCGTTGAGCATGTGGTTGCTAGTTGGGTTCTAGGAACCTTCCACATACGTAGATACTCCCCCCATTCATGCTCTAAAAAATTCATTATAGCATCTGATACTCACTAAGAATATTGATGATGATGATGATGATGATGGTTAATGTCCACTGAGACCAAATTGGTCTATCGGACCTACAAATTTCTTTAATTTTTACTTGTCTGGCTCCTCGTCTTTCTTGGCGAGATTGGTGTTGTAGCTTTCTTTCTTTTCTCTACAGTCTTCCAACTTCCTTTGTCTTGCATCTCCTTCAGCTCTTCTGGTTCTTGGGACATTGGTGTCTTAGCTTCGCGATCTATAGTCGAAGAAGTTTGGTTTAGGAGATCTGCTTTGCTGTTGAATGAAGAATTTGTTCCTACTTTGGAACATGCTTTTCACCTCTAGGTGGAGATGCAAGTGCAGGTTGTGAATGAGGCATGATATTGTGCTATCTTGTAGATCTATCCCTTTCTTTTCGTCTTCCATCCATATTACCTTTTATAACAATAATTGAGTTCAAGTTAGTTTATCACATAATTAAACAATGCAGAAGTTCAAGATGGTTCCAAAACTCTAGTGCACGAACCACACTTTAATACCATATATGATGTTGAACATACTATATAAAAATGTATAATTATTTGTAACAATATTGAGTGTATTGTCCATTAAAAAAAACTTTTTATTTAACTAAATTATACATACAAATACTTAATTATCTCTCATAACTCACATTTCATTTTGTTTAAGAATTTTTAATTGTATACCTATATTAATATACATACAAATACAAGGATTGTATTCATTTTACTTAGGAAATATAATCTTTGTTTTATTATTATTATTATTATTTTTTCGCAAAGAAAAAAACCATAATTTCATTTATCAAGATAATGATAAAATCACATTTTGTAAGCTCTAATTGCATAGAATCTTTGCTTAAATATTATAATATCCATTTATATAAACTTGTAGTCTCAATTATATATATGTTTATGAATTTTTGATTAAATCCATTTTATAAAAATCAATCCAAAATCAAATCTCAACAACAATATAATCTTTGCAAATCAATATTCTTGTGATGCATTATAAAATTCATACTTATTATGTATTGTCAAGATATCATAATTTCCAGATTACTTATCAAGTATTTCATAAGTTCTTCCCTATGTTTATGTTTAATGGTCACCTTAGCCATTAGACAATTATGATTTCATTGTCAATGATTATTCATGTCTAGAATTTACAAGTAACTCACATACATTATTCATAATTTGTGTATTTATGTTTATAATTTTATCAATAATAATTGTTTATATATTTATTTTTATAATTTATTGAATAATAATGGTTCACACACACACACACACACACATCACACAACATTTTCGTTTATTAATTATATTATATTTATGTTGATATGCATATTAACAAAGAAGACAATAGAGAAAAATAAACTAAATACAAATAAAACAAGTTAATTCATACAAGTTACTCTACCGGAGATAAAGTACATGGAAAATCTATTTGGGAAAAACCATAGAGATAAAATTAGAACTTTTATTAAAATAACAATGGATCCATTACATTTACTCGCTTCTCACTCACACCCCTATTCTACACCCATAAAAATATTTTTTTTGCAATACCTTGGGATACCAATACCATTGGTGCTGACAACACACTTGTCTCCTTCTGTAGTATTCTTGAAGCATTAAGAAGTCAAAGTATTTCATATTTTATTTTACATTGATATGGCCTCTCACCTAACAATCTCCCACTTGAGAAAAAATATAACCTTGAGTGGATATCATTAACATTGTTTGTCTCTCCTTGCTACTGATCTTTTCCCAAGATGCCTTTCATCATGTTTGCATTACTCTAGCCAAGCTTCTACAAAGCTCCTACTTATCCCTTGGAAAAACCTTTGTCAACATATCAGTTGGATTACCTTCAATGTGTATTTTCTCCAACTATAGTAGCACACCATATAACACTTGATGAAACCAATGATATCACATATCAATGTGCTTTTGTCTTAGAATGTTATGTTGAGTTTTTTGCTAAATAAATGGCACTCTAATTGTCACAATGTAACACATTTATCTTGTTTTATTCCCATCCCTCATAAGAATTCTTGCATCCACAACATCTCTTTTCAAGCTTATGTGCAATCTATGTGGATGGTAGGGATAACATGGAGTTGGGTATGGAGGATACTGAGGAAAATGTTGAGGATATTGTGGATGGCTCCCATAATTTCCTTTCCAATCTTGTTGTCAAGATTGGTTTTGGGGTTGAGATGGCCAAGGTTGCCAAGGAAAGGGTGTGTTCCAATTACTTTGAGTTGGATGTGCATTATCTTGAAATTGTGAATTAGGTTCTTGCATCATATCAATTTGAATAGACTGCCATGGTCCTCTTGGAGCTACATAACATAACTGCATTGGAAATTGAATTGCTCCATTGTCCTCTTGGTAAACATCCTTCAACCTTGGTAATGAGGGGCAATATTTAACATCACGTGATTCTGCATGGACAACACAAATATCAACATCTTCTTTTTGATCATTTTGTATTCTTAACATTTCTACATGTTCATTTAGATTTCTAAGAATTTTTGTTTTAAAGTTGTCAAACAAATTTCCAAGTTTAGCTTGACTTACCGATCTTAATGTTGATTTACTTACTCTTGCCCTTCCTCTTGATATGTGTTTCCATGTTTCACAAATTTCTTCAAACGATAATTGGTATACATCGCCTCTACTCATGAGATCAAGGAGATCAATCCACTCATCCCTAATTGTTCTAAGAGGATTTTTAGTGCGTCAGATCCTAAATGATGTAGTTTTTCCCTCTTAACATTATACATGAACCTCTCTATTAGATCCTCATGGCTCTCATCTTCTTTTTGATTCATTCTAAAGATTTCTTATTTAAGATCATGATCTTTATATTTTTCTAGAAATATCTTTTGCGTCTCACTCCATGATCTTATTGAATTAGTCCCTAAACTCATGAACCATTTAAGAGCACTATCCTTCAATGTTGCTGAAAAAATCTCAATTTTTGAGTGTTTAGTAAGTAACCATAAGATCTACAAATGATTTCAAATTCAAAGAGAAAGGTTTTTGGATCCTTTGACCTTAGACCATGAAATTTTGGAAGAAAAGATGGAGGAATGTTCTTCATGTGCACACTGACATTAGTATCTTGAATAGGGAATCGAAGAAGATCTTCTTCATTGTCATCATCTCCTTCCATTTCTTCTACATTCTTTGTCATCTCTTCTTCTACCTGCAAAAGTGGATGGTGATGTGGCTCTTACTGCACCACGTGATCAAATGGGGGGAAGGGTTGGTGTTGGAGATTTTTTTTGTTTTTATGATTGAATGAAAAAAACTAATGTAATACACTTTTATGTTTTTGAAATGAAATATGCATAAGGAAATTTTTTTTTATTCGCAAAAAGTAAAAAGAAATGAATCAACTAGGAAGAAAATAATGCATACTTTGACACCTCCCTGACAACGACGCCAAAAAGTGATGAGCCTCATATTGCAACAAGAATGCTGCAACTCCCAAGGCTACCAACTTTAATTATCAACCCAAGATTCACACAAACTTAAGAGGTATCGACACTATATGTGCAACGTACAATGTGTCCTTAATTTTCTTTCATGATGTAATGGAGCGCATGTACTTAAGTCAAATGCTAAACTAATTGCATAAAATGAAATGCTTGAAATGGAAATTTTAAACTATTGCAGGAAATAAAGTACAATGAAAGAAACCTATTATAATTGCATAAAGTAAAGATCATGAACTAAATGTCAACCACAACATTTTGAAGAGTTAAGATCCATTAACAGAGTTCATTGGATGTGGCAATCAAGAAAATCATCATTGTATCATCCAAACCATAAATCTATCCATTAGCCCAAATCGTTGAAATGTTTTGCATGGGTAAAGAGGCAATTCCTAAGTGGTATTTAGTCTTCCTTAATCATTGATTTATAGCCTAGGGGTTTTGATTCAACCCTAAGGGACAATAACCAAGCTTCTTGAGCAAATCTGGGCAAGTATATACATGCTAGAAGAGTACTACATGAAATAACTGATTTACTACAGGAAACTATAATTCACCGAACGACCAAGAAAATCAAATAAAAATTTGATGGGACAATTTTTTTTATTGAATAGGATGTCTTAGGTCTTAATTCCAAGTGAAATCACTGAAAAATACCTTTGTTAACCCATGCTAAAAAATAACAGAAAACTACTAGTCTAAAATCTAGAAATTTGAGAACTAGTGAGCTAGTAAATAGATCAAATGTGTAACCTAATAAAATGAAAATGAATTGGGATAATTTTTGATATTAACTGGAATGATTTTTTGATTTAATGGAAGTGGAATCAACTTGATTGAAGCTCATTAACATGCTCTAAAAATAACATAAATTTATTGTTATTTGCCACAAGGGACTTCCAAACATCTAGATTGGGGAATAAACAAACTAATTCAAGTAGATCTATGATTACTAGTTGTTCCAATGATGAAATGATGCTTGTGATCCTATAAAATAACTTACTTCAACCATTTAACCCAATCCTACAACAAGAAATCATTAATACTAAATGCAGAAATAGAAAACAAGAACAAGAGATGCATGTGAATACGAAGTGAAAAGGAAGAAAAATAAATGATACAAAAGGGCTTTGAGGCTCTTGGGAAGGTTAAGCCCAAGGAAACTCATAGTTCTATGGAGGATACCAGGATTTGGAAGCTGAACATGACACTCTTCATTATTTCCATCAATACAATTACATCCCTGCAAGAAATGACAATGAAGCTACAAAAATGAGTTTTCTCCACAAGAAGACTAATAAAAATCAACTCTTATAGGAAAATTAGACTTGGTAATTATAAAAAATGATTATGATTCATTCCCCATGAAAGGAGGAATTTTTCTCCACCAAAATCCCTTGATTAGTGGATCTGATTCCCAATACTAGGAATCTGCACTAAATGGTAGGGAACACATTCCTAGATTTTCTCAATTATTGGAGCTCCACAATTGTGCCATAATGCCATAATATCTTGTTGATTTATTATTTAATATTGATCCTCTTGTCGTAGGGAGAAAATCCCTATATTGTTTCCTCCAAATCTCCATAATTTTCCCAATATTCTCACAATATTCCACAAAAATAAATAATATTAGGCACAAATATGCAATTATCTATAAAAATTCCTAATGAACATATTACCATTAAAAATACATTATCTAATGCAAAAAGAGCTGTTTAATGTGCTAAAGGAGAGTCATATGGGCCTTAGTTCATGTCTAATTTAAAGGAATGGGCCTTAATTTATGTATAATTTAGAGGCCCATCATCCTCCACTTCCCATTCTTCTTTGGGACCAAAACAAGAGGGGACACTCACTCACTATTTGAGATGGGGTAAATGAAACTTGCATCGAACAACCTCTGCGATTCTTCTTTGACTATGTCTTTGAGGGATGGGTTCATTCTCCTATGAGGTTGGCACACTAGTTTGCATCCTTCCTTAATGTAGATGTAGTGAGTACACACCGAAGGATGTACTCCCTTCATTTCCTTATAGATTTAGGAAAAATCATCCAAGTGCTCTCTCATCATGTTGCACAAATTCTCTTCTTGATGGGTCGAGAGGGAGGAGTTGATTTTAAATGTTTTAGATGGACCAAATTCTACCATTTTGATATCAGCAGGAGTTGGATCAACTGGGCACAAGTCAGTCCAAAGGTGATTTTTAGATTTCTTCACCAACTCATCAAGAGGCATGGTCTTGGGGGCATGGTTCTAGAGGATTTGATCAATGAGGTCATCTTCATCAGGTTTCCCTCCTCCTATAATAGCATCAAAGGTACATATTATGTAGGATATAGTATGGTATACTTCATCTTCATCCTCCTCTTCCAACCATAAGGATAAGTCATGCTCTAGGGATGGTTGAGTAGAAGGGTACAAGACCAACTGTTTGGAAAATTCCCATTCTTAATGATCACGTTCCCAACCCTGAAACATATGTAAACATAAGGAGTGACTATCCATGGCCTTCCAATGATGAGAGGATAACCATTGAATTTTGTCTTGGTTTGGAGAACTAAGAAGTCATCAGAGTACTCCCAAGAATCAATAGAGACCATCACATCTTCAACAACTCCCTCGGGAGCTACTGTGGATATGTCTGCAAGTTGCAATACTGTTGTGGTATTTCTTAAGGACCATTGGAGATTCACTTTGAGCATGGTCTCCATGGTCATCACATTGATGCAGCCCCAAGATCAATCAAGGTGTGGGGGACAATGATGCCATCAATGTACACATCTACCATAGGACGTCTAGGGTCTAGATACTTTGGGCAAATCACTCTCCCTAACATTAAGTCACACAACTGCCTAATGAAATTAATGGTAGGGGTGTCTTTTTTTCTTGTTGGGGTGCAGGAGCACGGTCACGGGGGGAGTGGTTGCCCCCTGTCGGGGGGTATGTAGGGGGGCGGAAACACCTCTACACGAGGTCTGATGTAGCACCCTGTGAATTTTTTTAGGACCCTATATTAGGTGGGCGGACCTACCTATGGTTTTGTGCATCGATTTCACTCATGATTTTGGGCATGATGATTTTTTGTCCATAGTATTTTGTAGACCCGGTCAAGGGAACTATGGTTATGTTTTAATCCAGGGTTAATGGATTGGGGTTTACAGATGCTTCAACATGTATATATATGTATTGTAACAATGAATGGAATATAATGAAAAATCAATCTGGTAGTCCCAGTTTTGCGATCCAAGGGAAAATCTTTGTGTATATTTGTTTTATGTTTTATGCTCTCATAATTGTTTATATTTTTTTTTTTTATAATTTGTATGCAGGTAATTTTTGTACGGGGTTAAAACCTACATTTGGTATCAGAGCTGTTTTGGCTTCAAGGGGACGCCTTTGCTACTGAGGGGTTTTTCTTGGCCCTGTGGTAGACCTTGTTCAGTGGGAGTGTTGAAAATAACAACAAGAAATGCTAAAAATAGAAGTGCTAAAAATAGCACTGCTATAAATAACATTTCGAGATGCATTCCAATTTTAGTTAGTTCCTAAACTAAAATTGAGAATTAAAATTCGAATTTGATCTTAGCAGCTGTTTGTAAAATAATGAATTAATTCATCTTGAGTTAATTAGTTGTAGGAAATCAAACATGAAGTCTATGTGAAGACATGCAACAATTTCTCCATTGATTGAGGAAGTTATCCCTTGATTAAAGGAGATTAGGATGAGTTGTAATTAGTTAGCTCAGTTATATGAGTTAAGTCCAGTTAGATTAGTTCCAACAATTTGTGGAACTAAATGTGAGTTCAGTTAGTTAATGCATGCATGCATGTAATTTCTACACTTCAGATAACTGAATTTTCTCTCATAAATAACTCATGCATGTCAGTTCAGTCAAAGACCCAATTGAGATCAGATGATGGGACAATGTACTATCAATTGCAGGAATATTCTATTGAGGATATCTCTTGCAGAAGGAATTCATTTCTTGGCGCAGTTACTTTTGAGTTTGATGAGTGTGTGATGAGGCCAATTCACACAGGTGGCAACATTGGACCCCAAGAGAAACTGTGCAAGGAAATAGGAGGCTTAGAGGGCTAAGGAAAGACATATGTTATGTCTATTCAGTCTGTGAGCTGCATTTTTGTACTAAGAGCAGGATAGCTTGTGAGCTACTGTTTTGTTAATCCATACATATTTCCACTTGTATGATAATACAAAGATCGAGGTTTTTAGCTTAGGCTTTCCCCAAAGTATTCTTCCGTGTTCATGTGTGATTGCTTTCTCATTCTCAGTTATATGTGTTCTATTTGATCTTGCTCAAAATCGACTAAACTTCCACAAGTTTGTTGTAGAAGTAGATATTGTATTTTGCTTTAGTATATTGCATAATCTATTGATCTACAGTGGAAAATTCTACATGGTATCGGAGCAAAGGTGATCAAAGCGAAGAACATTATACAAAGAAGGGAGAAGTTTAAAGTTTAAAGTTCATGATTATAGAATTTGAATTCTTATCACATCTCAAATTTCACCAATGGCGTTCAACGGTTTAAGACTTGAGTATGCCCTTAATGGCAACTCAAATTATATAGCCTAGAAGGATCGCATGGAAGTAGTATTAGAGGACAATAGTCTAAAGGACTTCATTGATCAAGAATTCCATAAGCCAGCAGTGGCTAATGCTATAGAATTGGCGGAATGGAAGAAATGTGTGGCTAGAGTGAGGAGAATCCTCTTGGAGGGAGTTCGAGACCACATTGTCTCGAGCCTCCATGGGAAGGAGACATCATTTTCAATGTGGAAAACATTGAAAGATCTATATCAGAACAACAAAGATTAGAGGAAGCTGGCGCTAAAAGACAAGCTTCAGAAAATCAAGTGTGAAAAGGGCGACACGATCTCTACATATCTGAACAAGCTCACCACCTGCAGGGATGAGCTTGGAAGTGTAGGGATCACGACAGCTGATGATGACATGGTGAGTATTGCTCTCTTTGGTCTTCCTAAGAGCTGGCATAGGTACCAAGACTCGGTTAATGGAAGAGAGGAACTGCCATATTGGGAACGACTTTGGTTAGATTTGATGTAGGAGGATGAGATAAGAAGAAGGACCAAAGATGGATCTTCATCAAAGCAAGATGATGAAGAAAATCTAGCCTTAGCGAGTAAGGCGAGGAAAGGGAAAGGGAAGGCATCCCATCCCAAATCCGGTTCTTCCCATGGTGTGAAGAAGTTTGACAAATCGAAAGTGCGATGCTTTCATTGTCATAAGGTGGGCCATTATTCTATGAATTATCCATAGATGAAATACAAGAAGGGATCCTCGAAGGGATCAGATTGTGAGGCATTGGCCTCACAGTTCGAATTGGATTTCTCTCTCATCACATGCATGGTTTCATCCATGGTGTAATGTGTTTGGTACCTGGACAGTGGAGTCTCTTTCCACATGTCTGGTGACAAGAATCGTTTCAGTACCTTGGAGGAGAAGGATCTCTAGATGTGGATCGAGATGGGCGATGATGGAAAGTACCATGTTTCAGGTGAAGGTACAGTTGTGTTTCAAAGGGAGCATGGAGCTCCTCTCACCCTGACTGATGTAAAGTATTTACCGGGTCTGAAGAATAATCTTATGTCTATCTGTGCTAGAAGACAAAGGATATGATGTAGTCTTTAGTAAAGGAAAGGTATTCTTGAGGCATATCGGTACTGGAAAGACCAAGAGGATTGGGATTCGAGTTAAGAATCTCTACAAGCTAGAGGTAGACGACTGTACTGCATTGAATTCCAAAGCAGAGTTGTTGTAGAGCCAAGATGTTGGCGAGCTATGTCATAGAAGATTGGGCCACTTGCACCATGGGGCCTTGAAGATCATGCAACAAATTTCTACCAGACTTCCCAAGGAAAATTGGAGCAGACAGATACATGTAAAGGTTGTACCTTGGGTAAGTATGCGAAATCTTCCTTTCAGGATTGAGACAGTAGAACTGGAGCAATCATGGAGAGAGTTCACACAAATATATGTGGACCATTCTCTACAATCTCCACTGCTAAACAAAGGTACTATGTTATTTTTATTGATGATTTTTCTCGTAGATTCTGGATCTACTTTATGCAAAAGAAGGATCATAACTTCTTAAGGTTTTGTGAGTTTAAAGCCTTGGCAGAGAAAGAATATGGAAAGAAAATAAAAACCTTGTGTAGCGACAATGGTGGAGTGTATGTCTCCCAACAGTTTAAGGACTTCTGCATAGTAGAAGGAATTAAACAGGAGTTGACCGCACCCCATAACCCACATCAGAATGGGGTGGCCGAAAGGAAGAACAGATCGATTATGGGAGCAACTCGAGTGATGTTGCATGACCAAAGCCTACCACTTCATTTGTGGGCTGAGGCATGCAATACAATAGTATACTTACATAATAGAAGCCCACACCATGTACTGGGAATGGAGACGCCTATGGAGGCCTTTTCCGGGAAGTGACCAGATGTGAGTCACTTCAAGATCTTTGGATCATCAGTTTATTTCCATGTGACCACAGATGCCTAAAAGAATCTAAATCCAATAGCTGAGTTTGGGATACTTGTGGGTTACACTGATACACCCCACAACTAGCGGGCGTTCCTGCCTACCAGTCAGAGGAAAGTGGTACGCAGAGATCTGAAGTTCAACGAGCAGAAAGCCATGTGAGTATCGCTTGAGAGGGAGCTCAAGTTGCATGCAGAGGAGGAACTTTCAGTTCCTAAGGAGGAGGAACCTCAAATTGATATGGAGTAGTCGCATGCAGAGGATCTGGGAGTGGAGACATCTACTCATGCTGAGTCTTCTAGAGCTGGGAGGAAACACTCAAGGGAAGTTGACAGGTTGATGTTGGATGCACAAGAGAATGTGGGACAACCATCTTCTCAGCGCAGACAAAGGAGGTCACCTGAGTGGTAGACTGGTTACATGGCCTTGGTTGGGGAGTGTGTAGAGTCCGAACCTTCTTCATTTGAGGAGGCAGTGCAGCAACCAGTCTAGGTTGATGCAATGTTGAAGGAGTATGACTCCATCGTTCATAACTGTGTTTGGGATGTTGTCCCAAGACCTTAGGACAAGTCAGTGGTGAGTTCCAGATGGCTTTACAAGGTAAAGTAGGTAGCTGATGGCAGTGTTGAGAAACATAAGGCAAGGTTTGTTGCCCATGGTTTCTCATAGGTTGAGGGGATCAACTATGATGAGACCTTTGCTCCTATAGCAAGGTACTCATCTATCAGATCAATGTTGGCACTATCAGCTCAGATGGGTTGGAAGATCCATCAGATGGATGTGAAGACAACGTTCCTCAATGGGAAGATTGAGGAAGAGGTGTACATTGAGTAGCTGGAAGGTTTTGAGACTTCCGATTGTGAGTCACATGTGTGTTGACTCAAGAGGGCTTTGTATGGGTTGAAGCAAGCACCTTGTGCTTGGTACACCAGGATTGATAACTATTTCACTGAGTTTGGTTTCACCAAGAGTGAAGCAAATTTGAAATTTTACCACATCATGGTAGAAGGTAAGCCATTGATCATTGTTCTTTATGTGGATGATCTGATTTTTACTTGTGATGATCAGTTGATCAAGTCTTGCAAGGAGGACCTTGCAAGAGAGTTCGAGATGAAAGACATGGGTCTTATGCACTACTTTCTAGGCATGGAAGTGTGGTAGAAAGATGGGGAAGTATTTGTGTCTCAAGGCAAGTATGCCAATGAGATACTCAGGCGCTTCCACATGGAGAAGTGCAAGCCCATGCAGAATTCTCTAGCTGGTAATTGGAGGATGGAGGATGCTACTTCAGGGGAGGTAGTAGCTGCTACTATTTATCGACAGCTGTTGGGTTCATTGATGTATCTAGTGAACACACGACTAGACTTATGATTTGCGATGAACCAGCTGAGTCAAGCTATGGTTCAGCCTACCAAGTTGTTTTGGAAGGTAGCGAAGCATGTGCTGAGATACCTCAGAGGCACATCTCAGTATGGATTGTGGTACCGGTGGATAGAGGGAGTGAAGCTTCAGGGCTTCATAGATGTAGATTGGGTAGGGAGTCCATTAGACCAGAAGAGCACTTCTGGAGGAAACTTCAACCTTGGTTTAGCTACAGTTTCCTAGTACAACAGGAAACAAAGGTCAGTTGCACTTAGATCAGCAGAAGTTGAGTACGTGGCTGCTAGTCAGGTAGCATGTGAGTCCATTTGGATGCGGAAGATTCTAGTGGGATTGTTTGGTCAGAGGATGGATCCAACTATGATCTATTACGATAATCAGAGTTGTTTCAAACTCTCTGAGAATCTAGTATTTCATGGCAAGTCCAAGCATATCGATATCCGGTACCATCATCTTCGAGATTGTGTGGTGAAGAGGATCATGTTGTTGCTATATGTTTCGACTGAGGAACATGATGCAGATATTTTGACTAAGGCATTGTCAAAATGCAAGTTCGAGTTCCATAGAGATAGGATTGGGGTGATTGATAATCCCTTTCTTGTTGAGATGGAGTGTTGAAAATATCAATAAGAAATGCTAAAAATAGAAGTTCTAAAAATAGCACTGTTATAAATAGAATTTCAGGATACATTCCAATTTTAGTTAGTCCCTAAATTAAAATTGAGAATTAAAGTTCGAATTTGATCTTAGCAGTTGTTTGTAAAATAATTAATTAATTCATCTTGAGTTAATTAGTTGTAGGAAATCAAACATGAATCTATGTGAAGACATGCAACAGTTTCTCCATTGATTGAGGAAGTTATCCCTTGATTAAAGGAGATCAGGATGAGTTGTACTTTGAGTTGTAATTATTTAGCTCAGTTATTTGAGTTAAGTCTAGTTAGATTAGTTCCAATAGTTTGTGGAACTGATTGTGAGTTTAGTTAGTTAATGCATGCATGCATGTAACTGTTGCACTTCATATAACTAAACATTCTCTCATAAATAACTCATGCATGTCAATTCAGCCAGAGACCCAGTTGATATCAGATGATGGGACAATGTACTATTAGTTGTAGGAATATTCCATTGAGGATATATCTTGCATGCAAAAGGAATTCATTTCTTGGAGATTGCGCAGTTACTTTTGAGTTTGATGAGTGTGTGATGAGGCCAATTCACATAGGTGGCAACATTGGACCCCAAGAGAAACTGCGCAAGGAAATAGGAGGCTTAGAGGGTTAAGGGAAGGCATATGTTGTGTCTATTTAGGATGTGAGCTATATTGTAGGATTGTACTGAGAGCATGATAGATTGTGAGCTAATGCTTTGTGTAATCTGGACATATTTCCACTTGTATGATAATATATAGATCAGGGTTTTTAGTTGAGTCTTTCCCCAGAGTATTCTTCTATGTTCATGTGTGATTGTTTTCTCATTCTCAGTTATATGTATTCTATTTGATCTTGCTCAAAATCGATTAAGCTTCTGCAAGTTTGTTGTAGAAGTAGATCTTGTATTTTTCTTTAGTATATTGCATAATTTGTTGATCTATAGTGGGAATTCTATAGATATGTGGGATAGATTCTCGTGGTGAAAGAAGATGGAGAGCAGTGGAAAGATAGAGATCAAGAAATTTAATGGTCAGATTTTTGAGTTGTGGAAACTCAAGATGGAGGATCTGCTGGTGGATAAAGCTCAGTGGATCACAGTAGATCCGGGCACTAAACCAACATAAATGTCAGTTGAAGACTGGGAAAAGTTGGGTCAGGGGGCAAAGAGCACAATATGGTTGTGTATCTCGGACTCAATATTGTTGATTGTATCAGGGGAAGCTTCGACAAAGGCTTTGTGGGATAAATTAGGGACTTTGTACCAATCTAAGTCTCTGGTGAATAAACTGTTCCTACGGAAAAAGGTGTATAACTTGGGGATGAAGGATGGAGACTCAGTGACAGAGCATCTGAATTCCTTTAATACTATGGTAAGCCAGTTGTTATCTGTTGATATAAAATTTGTAGATGAAGATAAGTGCATCAATTTGTTATGTTCTCTATTAGATTCGTGGGATAGTATGGTTGTTATAGGTAGCAATGTGATTGCCCTGCAGTTTGATGAAATAGTCTCATCCTTGTTGTCGAAGGAGTTGAGATGGAAAAATACAGAGGGCCATAATGGTGATGCCTTGTCTGTATGAGGACGGTCCCAGAACAAAAAAAAAAAAAAAGTCCTCGAGTGGGAGATCTAAATCTCCAGGAAAACTTGTAAAGGTGTGCTGGATATGCGGAAAGGAAGGGCACTTCAAAAGAGACTGTAAATATAAATCTCCTAAGAAAGGAAATGGATATGATGATGCTCCTTCCATAGAGGTGAAACCACCTCAGATGAAGGTGGGGATGTGTACTTGGCTTCTTCTTCAAGTACACATGCAGATCATGAGGCATGTTTGATTGACTCGGGTGCATCCTTTCACTTCACTCCCCATAGAGAGTAGTTCTGCAAGTATGAGAAATATGATGGTGGTGATTTCTTCTTAGGGGATGATAGGAAGGCTAGAATCATTGGTCACTAAAAATTCAAGTTGAAGTTGCAAGGTGGAAGGATTAGAACACTTCTGGTGTTTTGCATATTCCTGTATCGGCCAGAAATTTGATTTTTGTAAGAAAACTGGATGATGCAGGTGTAAAAAAAGTGTTTGAGAAAGATACCTCCAAGATGGTTTAGGAAGCACTGGTATTAATGCAATGAATTCAGATCGGAAATTTGTGCAAGCTTCAGTGTAGCACTGCTATGGATGGGTGTAACAGTTTTGTGGTTCCTGAAAGTGGAGCAAAAAATCTAGTGGTCTCTAGAGAAAAGACCATGCTGTGGCATCAAAGGCTTGGATATATTGGAGAGAAGGGCCTTTGAATACTTCATGGTAATGGTATGGTAGAAGTTATGTCTAATTTCTCTCTGGATTTTGATTTCTATGAAAATTGTGTATATGGGGAGCATAATCGGGTGAGTTTCCCCTCTGGTGCTAAGAGGGTGAAACAAATA
The DNA here is from genome assembly GCA_000404065.3 of Pinus taeda. Lineage (NCBI taxonomy): Eukaryota > Viridiplantae > Streptophyta > Pinopsida > Pinales > Pinaceae > Pinus > Pinus taeda. The sequence continues at coordinate 78,493 of APFE030749149.1, forward strand.
TTAGGTATTGTGCACAGTGATGTGTTTGAACTTGTGTCGGTTCCATCACTGGGTAAGCATGTGTACTATGTATCATATATAGATGAATTCTCAAGGAATACATGGATATATTTCCTCAGGAGGAAATTTGAATTCGTTGACAGGATTAAAGAATTTAAGGCTTTGGTGAAAACTAGACAGAGAAGAAGATAAAGGTCCTGAGCACAGATAACAATAGAGATTTTTGCAATAAGGAATTTGAAGAGTTTTGTAAGAAGTGTGGTATAACATGATAGAAGACTACTCCATACACACCTCAACAAAATGGAGTTGTAGAAAGAATGAACAGGTTGTTGATGGAAAAGGCAAGAAGCATGCTCAATGGTGTTGGCTTAGGACAATAATTCTGGGCAGAGGCGGTGGAGATTGCATGTTACCTAGTCAATAGATCACCTTCATCAGCGTTGGAGGATAAGACTCCAAAAGAGGTATGGACTGGTAAGAAACCTTCTATTTCACATCCGAGGGAATTTGGATGTGATGCATATGTAAATGTTCCAAAGGAGAAAAGAACAAAGTTGGATAGAAAATCTGAAAGGTGCATCTTTATTGGGTGTAAGGATGGTCTAAAAGGTTATAAGCTTTGGAACATAGAGACAAGGAAGGTTGTGTATAACTGAGATGTTATGTTAAGAGAGATGAAAGATGTTATTAAACATGAAGTCCCACCAAAGGAACTTGAGAAGATAGAGTTTGAGCTAAAGGAGGAAGAACCAGACTCTATAGCAAAAGAGGAATCAGAAGATAAAGAGCCACAAACTCCAGCTGCGAGAAGATCAGTTCGAGAAAAGGAAGCCATAAAAGTTTAGTCCATCTTCTTTATGTTCAAATTTTTCTTTATCTATTACTGATGATGATCCTAGAATTGTGAGGGAAGTAGTAGATTAAGAGGATGTCAAACTTTGGAAAGAGGACATGGTTGATGAAATGACATCTTTGCACAAAAATGAGGCTTGGGATCCGGTGGTGTTGTCATCTAGAAGGAAATCCATTGGAAGCAAATGAGTGTTTAAGAAGAAGAGGAATGCAGAAGGAAAGGTGGAGAAATATAAAGCCCAGTTGGTAGAAAAATGTTATTCCTAGGTGTCAGGAATTGTTTTTGGTGACATTTTTTCTCCTGTTGCCAAGGTAGCTTCTATTAGATTAATTTTATCTGTTGTTGTTGCTTTTGATTTTGAGGTAGAATAGATGGATGTGAAGACAACATTTCTTCACGAAGATCTAGAAGAAGAGTTCTACATGAAGCAACTTGAAGGCTTTGCGGTGAAGGGTAAGAAAGACCAGGTATGCAGGTTAAAAAAGTCTTTGTATGGGTTAAAACAATCACCAAGGACGTGGTATCAAAAATTTGATACATATATATGGGGACTTGGCTTCACCAGAAGCAAAGAAGATCACTGTGTGTATTTTATATTAATTGGTGACCATGTTATTTATTTGGTCTTATATGTGGATGATATGTTGTTGATTGGAAATAACAAAAAAATTATCTAGGAATTAAAGACCCAATTGTCCTCCAAATTTGACATGAAAGATCTTGGTGTTGCGAACTATATTTTAGGTATGGAAATTAAATGTGATTAGGAAAAGATGAAGATTTGGTTAAATAAGAGGAAGTATGTCGTGACAATATTGCAGAGGTTTAATATGTAGGATAGTAAACTAGTGAAGGTTCATATTCCTATAGGTGTAAATTTATATGCTGAATAGTGTCCCAAGACACAAGAAGAGGAAGAGGACATGTCCCGTGTTCCATATGCAAGTGAAGTCGGTAGCCTGATGTATGCAATGGTCTGTACTAGACCATACAATTGCACATGTAATGGGAGTATTGAGCAGGTTTTTGTCAAAACTAGGGAAGGAGCATTGGACAACAATGAAGCGGGTTTTGAGGTATTTGCGTGGCACTAGTGATTATGGTTTGTGCTACCAAGGAAGACTAGGATTGGACAGAGTTTTGGACATTCGTGGCTTTTTTGGTGCAGATTGGGTTGGATAACTGGATCAGAGGAGATCTACAAGTGGGTATGTGTTTAACGTATTTGGAGGTGCAGTCAGTTGGATGAGTAAGAGGCAGTCTGTAGTGGCACTTTCAACTACAAAGGCAGAATAAATGGTAGCCACTCATGCAAGCAAGGAAACAGTTTGGTTGGAAAGATTGTGTTCAAGTATAGGGTTAGTAAACTGAGTTATAAGGATAGAATGTGACAACGAATGTGGAATTTTCTTGGCAAGGAACCATGGTTATCATTCAAAGACAAGGCACATTGATTTTCAGTTTCACTTTGTGAGGGATATGGTTGAGGACAAAAAGGTGTTGCCAGTAAACGTGGACACTTTGAAGAATACTGCACATGCATTTACAAAGTTTGTGAGCACTGAGAAGTTCTCTTGGTGTACAGAAACAATGGGCGTTGCAGGGGGTGGACCAATGACTAAGCTCTCCTGTGGCCCCCTGTGGAAAGAAAACAATAAGTGGGAGAATGTTGGGTGTGTGTTATATTCTTTCCATGACTACCCCAAGCGCGAGGGGGTCGGGGGGAATGGGGGGCGGGAGCCCCCCCCTGTACGTTGAGTTGGGCGCAACAGGGGGGTCATAAGGGGGGCGATTGCCCCCCCTATTGAGGGGTGTAGGGTTACGATGGACCCCCTGCACGGGGTTCAGGGCAGTGCCCTGGGAAACTTTTTTTGGACCCTATATTAGGTGGGCGAACCTACCTATGGTTTTGTGCATGGATTTCGCACATTGTTTTGGTCATGATGGTTTTATGTCCATGGTATTTTGTATATTTGAGTAAGGGAACTACGATTATGTTCTAATCCAGGGTTAATGGATTGGGGTTTATGGATGCTTCAGTATGCATATATATGTATTGTAACAATGAAAGTAATATAATGAAAAATCAATTTGGTAGTCTCGGTTTTGGGATCCAAAGTAAAATTTCTGTGTATATATGTTTCATGTTTTATGCCCTTGCCATTGTTTATTTTCTGTTTTTTTTAGAATTCATATGTAGGTAATTTTTGTACGAGGTTAAAACCTACATTTCTGCTCCTAGGATGTTTGAAGCATTTCTTCTTGATTATCTTGTTGTAGATGGGGACATCCTCGATGGCTTGGAGGAGTGGGATTTTAATACACAAGTTTTTCAATTCTCCTAGAAGTTCAGTCTCTTCTAGGGTGTGATGTCTAGGATGGATCAATCTTTTAGGAAACAGAGGTGGATTGGCTTTAGGAACACTCTCTTCCTTTTCCTCTTCAATCTCCTCAGGTGGAGATGGATTTTGGTTATCTGGAAGAACTCTTCCAGACCTGAGGTTGATTTCTTGAATTTCCACAACATAGGCAGGGTAGGATGTCTGTCCATTATAGACCTATTGTGCCTGTTTATTATTCGGGTTCATATTTGGTTGAGTAAGCATCTAAGGTTGCTTAGGTGGAGAAGGATGAAGGAGTTGTGGTTGAGATTGAATTGGAGGAAGTAAGGCTGGAGGTTGGTTTAATGGAGGCCTCCAACCTTGTAATGGGTATTCCACTAAGGATGTGGGGGAGCATATGGATGAAATGACTGATTGGCAAGTAGGGAAGGGTATTGAGGTGCATAAGACCAAGGAGAAGAGGTGGACCATGAAGGATGAGAAGGAGGACACCAAGGGGGAAGGGATGCATTCTAATTGGGATTGTAGTAGGAGTAGGATGCCCCTTGAATGTCCTGCTAGTATGGTCGAGGTCCTTGAAGCCTCCTTTGATTGATATAATAGAGTTGTTTAGCCCCACCTTCAACCCCTTAGTATATAACCTTCAATACGAGAAGAGAAGGGAACTTATCTGTGGAATGGATTTTCTCACAGACCGAGGAGACCTCTAAACCATTCAATGAACATTCCTTTTTGGGGTGCCTCCTCATACATCTAGGGAAAAAGGTAGCTAAGGCTCTATTTGCTTCCTCCTACTTCCTCTTTATCTACATGGTGTCCATTTGCAAATAAAGGGTGTGCAAAATTTCACTTTTAAAATTTTCCAACATGTTTCCAATTTCACCCTTGATAGATGTGTTGGAGGAAGGGGAATTGGCCAAAGCTTGACTAACCCTACCCTTCTTTCAGGTAGCCCTAGAATGGTTTTTAAAATCTATCTTGATATCATCATAAGATAGTTGATAAATGTCCCCTCTAGATAGCATGTTTAGGGCTTCGAGGGTGTCCTTCCTGATTCCTCTAAGAAGGACTAAATTTAGTGACTCATGATCAAGGGAGAATTTGGCCCTTTTGTAACCGAGCTAAAATCTTTCCTCATAATCTTCCATTGATTCATCATGTCCCAAGGTCATTTTAAATATTTCCTCTTTAGCGTCTTTGGACCTACAGTAGTCCTTGTACTTGTTGTTGAAAGATTGCTGTATTTGAGCCCAGGTAGTGATGTTGTTTGCAGGTAAACTCATGAACCAATGCAAGGATGCATCCTCAAGGGTGGATGGGAACAACTTCAACTTCTGGTTGTCAGAGGTATAATAATAAGTTCTGCAGATGACAACATACTCAAACAAAAGGGTATCAGGGTCCTCTGAGGTTAAGCCATGGGAGCGAGGAAGGGCTGAGGGGCTTATGTTTTTCATTCTAGCATCTCCATTGGCCTATCTAATGGGAAAAGCACCCTCATTTCTATTTTTAGTCCAATTCTATTTTCAACCAAGGTGTAAGTGTGTGGAATGGTTTCTTCTTCCTATTCCCCAATAGGCTCTTCAAATATCTCTGGTTGTTCACCTAATGGGTTGTCTAGTTCCCCTGTAGTTAGAGAGGGAAGCTTAAAGAGATCGAAGAAGAGGGAAGGTTGAATGTTTTATGGTGTGGGGGTATTTGAAAAGAATTTCCCTAAATTGTCTCTACTCCTATGAGGGATGAACTAATTTTTTTTTTATTTTTTTGTGTGTTTTCAGAATTAATTGTAAAATAGAAAGGAAAGAAGAATAACATCTACCTACTGAATGCAAATTAGAAAGAAAATAAGAAATTACATCTACTTGGACACCTCCCCAACAATGATGCCAAAAAGTGACGAGCCTTAGTATTAGAGCAAGGGTGTTGTAACTCCTAAGGCTACCAACTTTACTTTATCAACCTGGGGTTTCATACAAACTTGGAGGTGACAATGCTATATACACAACATATTCATCATTTTACTCTGATTTACATCTGCAAAGAAGACGAGTCTATAAGTGCTAACTTTAGAAATATAAATGCCAATGTTATTTGTTCTTGCGGGAGGGAAAGGAATGGGAAGGCTTGTCTAGGTGGCACTCATGGGAATGGAATCCAAGTTAAGGGGTTAACCCACTCCTATACTAGGCTATCCTATCATTTCTGGTCAAAATGGGGTCAAAACAGGCTTCTATAGGAAACTGCTACAGGATGTCATGAAATGCTCTAGGGAGTTAGCTGATTAGTTTTGGAGAGAAATAATAGTGAGGTGAGGTGTTGGAGGGGTGTATGATAGTTGGAGAAGGTGTAGTGAAGGTGCACATTTACCAAGGCTAAGCCCAACACTCCAAGGAGGTTGGATTTTCCTAAGATGGCTGCTCACGGTGGCTGGAAAATAAAGGTTCGAACTATGGGCTGGTATGCCTTAGCAGAAGGTGGAAAAGACTTAGGTGAAGCTGATTGGATGAGTCCCTTCCTACATATCAACAATTCCTACAACAAAATTTGTTTCCCTTTTCATTTATGCATCACTACATGTCCACATGGAAAAGATGAATTGAATTTGAGGAAGTTGATCTATCTACTATTAAGGACTAGATCTATGACATGGAGTGCTTTTTAAGCTACAACAAACTTAAGAAAACAAGATCACAACTGCAAGTGTTTCCAAGAAATCATAAACAATGACCTAGCTAAGAATGAAACCTAACCTATGCAATGATCAAAAGACAACTCTATTTTTGGGGTTGTGAGAGTGGGGTCGCCTAGTCATGATCCCATGAGGGAGATGATGTAGGGGCCACTGTCACTAGATTTTCCGGTATAATTTCTCCACTAAAATGCAGCACTAATCTATTTCTTCAAACTAATAAAAATAAGGTTGAACAAAAATTTAAGTACTTTTTAAGCTAAAAAAAAAAACTTAAATAAACCTCAACATCTAACTATCATTCTAAGCTAAGAATACAAATACAAAAAGAGGAACTGACGCTTCTAGGGTTGGGCCCTATCCTAAGAGATGCATCCCTCTGATTTAACTTAATTTTGGATCAAAACAAAATTTCTCAGTATATTAAAAATGTCAAGTACATAGCAACAATAATAGTCCAAATATTTAGCTCAAAATGGCCTCTTCGCTACAACAAAAAAATGAATCCTAATGAATACCTTGACTCTTATTGATCAAAATTGGAGCTACCAATATCTCCCTAGAAAATAGGGCTGCTTGGCTCCCTAACACAAGAATAAATTTTCCTTGAGTGTCATTGGCTTGGATGCCAATGAACATGGTTTTCTTGGTTGCCAGTGACATCGAGCTAATGAGATATGGTGGAGGAATCTTCGAATGATTTGAGGAGTTAAGGATGGATACCAACTCTGAAAATCTCTCTTGCTTGCTTACTCTAAATTCCTACACTTAAGTCAACCCAAAATGGCTTCAATCCTTGCATTTAACACACATTAGGCCACATGACATAGTAACTCATCTTTACTCTTCTCACTAAGAAAAATACAACAAAATATGTAAATAAATGTGAGAAAAGTAAATTTAATAAGCTAGAGAGTGGCATTGTTACCCATATAATTTACCTATTGATGAGCTTCCTACATCACTACAAGCAACCCCAAAGGATACCATCACCTATGTCAGGAAGCCTTTCACCAGGTCGACATCATCTAAGCAAACCAAGGCACCTATGAACCTCCAACAAAAAGGAAAGGGCTTGTTACAGGATCCCCAAACAGTGCTACAAGAAACATTGTCAGTGCTACAGGAAAGATAGAAAGAGCTACATGAAGAATAGTAAGCGCAGAAAGAAGGCAAGGAAGAAACCCTACAGGTACAGGATGGGGCAAATTCTCCAAAGACATTTGAGGGATATTTTCTAGAGTTGCAAGAGCGTAGCCCACAACCAAATCTGAGCTCCTACGACAAGTTCATTGAGGGAGGCAAAGCAATACCACAAAAAATTGCAATCCCTTTCTTCTTTGAGCTTGAAAAAGAAAGGGAAAGGATACATCGTTGAATGCAAATTGCTAAGTCAAATAAAGTAGAAGCTGTGGGCCATATGGAAGGAAAAAACCCTAGAGATGGGTAGGGATTTGAGTGAATCGAGAGATGGAGAACACACCATAAGAACACAATTGTAGGTATAAAACACATATATGAGGAGGAAGTTGCAAGAAAAGGAGAGGCAATTGGCCAGCATGGCAAGCCTCTCCAAGGAGGCACTTGAATGCAGGTTGTCATCCAAATCATATGCACTATACATCAAATATCAATGGATTTAGTTTCAAATCAAGATATTGGCACAACAATGGACCATTACATTCCAAGTTTATAGGCAATTCATAGAGCTATGTGGCAAGAGCACTCTTGAAGACAAGGTGAAATTATATGAATTCTTCTGCACAACCTTGCATTGACATACTTGAATGTGTGGGACCCCAATGCGAAGTTGGGGGACTTGTAGTTGATGGCCCTTGCTGTTGAAAATAGCAACAAGAAATGATAAAAATGGAATCTAGAAATTCTAGTTTTAATTTGTCCTTGAATCAAAATTGTGAACTAAAATTGAATTTAGTCTCACCAGCTGCTTGGAAATAATTAATTAATTCACTATGGATTAGTTAGTTGGAGAAATTCAAGTTAGAAGTATTTCTTAAGTCATGCAAGAGTTATCCCTTAAATTAAGGAGATTATACCTTAATTAAGGAGATAATATTGAGTTATATTTGAGTTGTAATTAGTTAGCTCAGTTTCCTGAGTTAAGTCCAGTTAAATTAGTTCCAAACTGTTTGAGGAACCAATAGTGAGTTATCAGTCAATTGATGCATGCACACACTCAACTAGTGTACTCTAGATAACTGAAGATTCCCTCATCAGTAACTCATGCATGTTTATTATGATAAAGACCCAGTTGAGATTAAAGTCGAGGACAATGTACTATCAGTTGCATGTTTTCTCTTATAAAGGAAACTCATGCATGTAGTCAAGGTAATGTTCCTTGAGGATTGAGTAGTTCATACAGAGTGTGAGATCAGTTTTCCACTTGGTTGGAGAAGATCATCCCAGAGGAACAACACAAGGAAATAGGAGCTTGGAGGGCAGAGAGGAAGGCTTGTGATAAGCTTTGATTGCCTGTGAGCATCCGTGAGGATTGTACTGAGAGCTGGCTAACTATGAGAGCTAAGAATTTGTATAATCTCTATGTATTTCCACCTTGTATGATAATACAAATAATGTGGTTTTTAGTTGAGGCTTTCCCCAAAGTATTTTCATGTGTATTGTGCATTGATTCTTATTCTTCTGGTTATATGTGTTCAGCTCGATCTTGCTTCTATATTTAAGCTTCCACAAATTGATAGTAGAAGTAGGTTATATTTATTTTTCTTTGGTTATATTGCATTACCGGGTTAATCTACAATCATATTTTCTACATGATCTAAGTGTGAGATTTGTAGAGAATTTTCAGAATTTCTACATGGTATCAGAGCCAAGTTTATCGGAGTTGTGAACAGTATACTGAGAAGAGAATTTGAATTTTTAAGTTCAGGGTTGCAGTTGAAAATCGAATTCTTATCATACTTCAAGGTTGGCCAATGGAATTTTATGGCTTGAGACTCAAGTATACCTTGGAAGGTAGCTCAAATAACATAGCATGGAGAGATAGAATGGAGGCTGTATTAGAAGAAAATGGATTGAAGGATTTCATTGATCAAGATATCCCAAAGCCAGATTCAACTAATGCACAACAGTTGGTTGAGTGGAGGAAGTGTGTGGTGAAGGCGAGATGGATCATCCTTGAGAGAGTTCGAGACCATATTGTCTCCTGTCTCCATGGGAAGGATACTCCATTTTCAATGTGGAAGACATTGAAGGACCTCTACCAAAACAGTAGCGACCAGAGGAAATTGGTGCTCAAGGATAAGCTTTGAAGAATTAAGATGGAGAAGGGCGATACTATTTCCACATATCTGAACAAGCTCACCGCTTGCAGAGATGAGCTTGGTAGCGTGGGAATAACTATTGCTGATGATGATATGGTGAGCCTCACTCTCCTTGGCCTTCTAAAGAGTTAGAATTGACTTTGTGAATGGAAGGGAGAAATTGCTGGATTGGGAATGACTATGGTTGGATATGATGCAGGAGGAGATTAGGAGGAGCACACGAGATGGTTCTTCATTCAAGGATGACGATGAAGAAAATCTGGCCTTAGCAATTAAGGAAAGGAAAGGAAAGGGGAAGGCTTCCCATTCCAAATCGAATTCTTCTCATGAAGGGAAGAAGGGTGACAAGTCTAAAGTGAGATGATTTAATTTTCACGAGATGAGTCATTATGCAACTAATTGCCTATCGAAGAAGTCCATGAAGGGATCCTCGGATGGATTTGAAGGTGAGGCATTATCCTCTTAGTTCGAAATGGACTTTATTCTCATCACATGCATGGTGTCATTGATGATGGGTTGTGTATGGTATCTTGACAGTGGAGCCTCATTCCACATGACAAACGATAAAATTTTATTTAGTGCTTTGGAGGAAAAATACCTCAAGATGTGCATAGAGATGGGTGACAACAGAAGGTATAGTGTTTCAGGAGTGGGCACAATTTCTTTTTAGAGGGCGCGTGGACCTCCTATCACCTTGATAGATGTGAAGTATGTGCCTGGACTGAAGAAGAACCTGGTATCGGTCGCAATGTTGGAGGACAAAGGCTACGACGTTGTCTTTAGTAAGGGAAAAGTTTTCCTTAGACACATTACCACGTGGTAGGTGAAACAAATCGGTTCACAAGTTAAGAACCTGTATGCTCTTGAGGTTCAAGATGGATGTAAAGCCTTGAGGAGAAAGGCAAATGTCAGAGACTTGGTGGTTGAGAGGGAGAGTAAATTACCTCTCAACATGCAGTCCCAGAAGAAGTTTCAGACAATTGTGGGGGAGCCACAATTGGAGAAGTAGAGAGGAAACCGAGTGAAGAGATCCACTCATGTAGATACATCCATTAGGGGTGAATTACAATCCAAGTGGGCAGAGGGATCACATGCAACCATACCTCCAGGTGTGAGGTGGGGCGATGTAAAGTGATAGTCCCAAGAAGGTTGAAATTGGGTGGGGTCCATTGAGAGGTTTTGTCTCATGGATCATACCTTGCTATGAGAGCTTAAAGTACCTAGTAGCGAGAGGAATCAGTGGGATTGATGTAGTCAGAGATCAAAGTGACAGAGGCTAGAGCAGTTTAAGAGCACAGAGAAGGATTGGCAACAATGCATAAAAGCAGAGTCAGCAGAAGCGCAAAGTTTTCAGTTGATAGAGGCAATAATAGTTAGAGACTTTGATGACAGATGCATCATACTGATTTAGGTTGGATTTATTTATTTTTTGTTTTTGGAGTTGCTGGAGCAACAAAACTAGAGAGAAGTGTTGCATGCATAATAAGGTTCATGATTGAGATCGAGTTAAATTCCTTTATTGTTGAGAGGGAGTGTTGAAAATAGCAACAAGAAATGATAAAAATGGAATCCAGAAATTCCAATTTTAATTTGTCCTTGAATTAAAATTGTGAATAAAAATCGAATTTAGTCTCACCAGCTGCTTGGAAATAATTAATTAATTCACCATGGATTAATTATTTGGAGAAATTCAAGTTAGAAGTATTTCTGAAGTCATGCAAGAGTTATCCCTTAAATTAAGGATATTATCCCTTAATTAAGGAGATAAGATTGAGTTATTTTTTAGTTGTAAATAGTTAGCTTAGTTTACTGAGTTAAGTCTAGTTAAATTTGTTCCAAACTATTTGAGGAACTAATAGTGAGTTATCAGTCAGTTGATGCATGCATGCACTCAACTAGTGTACTCCAGATAACTGAAGATTCCCTCATCAGTAACTCATGCATGTCCATTCTGAGAAAGACCCAGTTGAGATTAAAGTCAAGGACAATGTACTATCAATTGCATGTTTTCTCTTATAAAGGAAACTCATGCATCCAGTCAAGGTAAGGTTCCTTGAGGATTGCGCAGTTCATACAGGGTGTGAGATTAGTGTGTGAGATCAGTTTTCCACTTGGTCGGAGAAGATCATCCCAGAGGAATGATGCAAGAAAATAAGAGCTTGGAGGGCAGAGTGGAAGGCTTGTGAGAAGCTTTGATTACCTGTGAGCATCTATGAGGATTGTATTGAGAGCTGGCTAGCTGTGAGAGCTAAGGATTTGTATAATCTCTATGTATTTCCACCTTGTATGATAATACATATAGTGAGGTTTTTAGCTGAGGCTTTCCCCAAAGTATTTTCATGTTTATTGTGCAGTGATTCTTTTTCTTCTGGTTATATGTGTTCAATTCGATCTTGCTCTATCTTTAAGCTTCCTCAAATTGATAGTAGAAGTAGGTTATAGTATTTTTCTTTGGTTATATTGCATTACCGGGTTAATCTACAGTCAGATTTTCTACATGATATGAGTGTGATATTTGTAGAGAATTTGCAGAATTTCTACACTTGCATCATGGATGAGTCATGAGGTGGCCAGGGCTGAGGAAGTGAAGAGAATAGTAGAAAAAGAGGAAAGAGAGCACCTCTACATCAAAGCATAAAAAATAAATTCCATGGTTATTATTAGTAACCATGACATCATTTCCAATGATGCCCAAATTGCACCAACATACCTGGATAACCAAGAACAGGCTATCTCCCATTTTGAGAACACTTTAATATTATTGGGGACTTAAAGCCAACAAGCATGCCAAAGGAGATGGAATAACCTACCACAAATTCTCTAGATTAGGGAGTACCACTCTCCTGAAAGATTGAGAATTTCATTAGAAAGGACAACAATCTATAAGAATGCTATGCAAAGACTGAAGATCAATTGGATTGGACTAAAGCTCAGTCCACCTTTGTTGTTGGGTTTGTTGGAAGCTAGGAAATAAGAAGAGGAAAGAAAGTAGTTGGAATAGATAGGCAAAAAATCAGGGTTCTATCCTCAAGAAGCGACACCATCCACAGAATCCTGGGATGTCAAAGAAGCCATAAGGGCTATGAAATATATGGATATAGATGACTAGGTTTCTTAGAGGACGAACAACAATTTCAATAGGGGGTGATGATGAGGCTCATCAATAAGTAAACTATATGGGTCACAATGCCACTCTCAAACTTATTATATTAACTTTTGGCACATTCATTCACATATTTTGTTGTATTTTTCTTAGTGAGAAGAGTAAAGATGAGTTACTATGTCATGCAGCCCAAGGTGTGTTAAGTGCAGGAATTCAAAGTAAGAAAGCAAGAGAGATTTTAGTTGTTGGTCTCCCTCCTTAACTCCTCAAATCATTTGAAGCTTCCTCCACCGTATCTCATCAGCTCGGTGTCATTGGAAACCAAGCAAACTGAGTTCATTGGTAGCCAAGCCAGTGACAGTCAAGGAAAATTTATTGTTGAGTTAGGCATCCAAGTATCCCTATTTTCAACGGAGTTGTTGGTAGCTCCATTTTCGATAAATAAGAGAGCCGACAGACTCATTAGGATTCAATTTTTTGTTGTAGCCAAGAGGCCATTTGAGCTAAAATATTTGGACCATTATTGTCATGATGTACTTGACATTTTTATGATAATGAGATTTTTTTTTTGATCCAACATTGAGTTGACTCAGAGGGTTGAATTTTTTGGGTTAGGGCCCAACCCTAGCACAAAATTTCCTCTTTTTGTACCTGTATTCTTAGCTTAGAATGATAGTTAACTGCTGAGGATTATTTATGTTTTTTTCTAATTAGCATAACAAGTACTTAAATTTTTGTTCAACCTTGTTTCCATTAGTTTGAAGAGGTAGATTAGTGTTGCAGTTTATGGGGAAATTATACCAGAAAATCTAGTGACAGTGGCCCCAACATCATCTGCCTCATGGGATCATGACTAGGCAACCCCACTCTCATAGCCCCAAAAACAAAGTTGTCTTTGATCATTGCATAGGTTAGGTTTCATTCTTAGCTTGGTCACTGTTTAAGATTTCTTGGAAGCACCTGCAATTGTTATCATTGTTTTGTTAAGCATTTTGTAGCTTAATAAGAATTCCATATCATAGATCTAGTCCTTAATAATAGATAGATCATCTTCCTCAAATTCAATTCATCTTTTCCATGTGGACATGTAGTGATTCATAAATGAAAAGAGAAATAGGTTTTGTTGCAGGGATCTTTGATCTATAGGAAGGGACTCATCCAACCAACTTCACCTAAGTCTTCTCCACCTTTTACCGAGGCATACCAGCCCCTAGTCCGAACCTCTATTTTCCAACCACCATGAGCAATCACCTTAGGCAAATCCAACCTCCTTGGAGTGTTAGGCTTAGCCTTGTCCAATCTTCACCTTCCCTAAACCTTATCCAGTTGTCATACACCCCTCCAACACCTCATTTCACTATTCTTGCCCTCCAAAACCCTTCAGCTAACTCCCTGTAGCAGTTCAGGATATCGTGTAGCAGTTTCCTATAGCAGCTACAAGATCTCTTGTAGCAGCCTGTTCTGACGTTGTTTTGAGCATAAATGATAGGATAGCCTAGTATAGGAGTAGGTTAACCCCTCATCTTGGATTCCATGCCCATGGGTGCCACCTAGACCAACCTTCCCATTCTGTTCCTTCCTGAAAGGACATATAACATTGACATTTATATTTATGAAGTTAGCACTTAAAGGCTCTTCTTCTTTGCAGATGTAAATGAGATAGTTAATGCATGCATGTGTGAATCCTGAGATGATAGAGTAACTTTCCATTTTTAAGAAGTCATAATAGTTAGATGATCAATTGCAAGCTTGGCATAATTTCCTTTTTGCAAAGTGATTTGTGTTATTCCATAGTTAGATGATTTATGGCATTAGATAGCATTTACCATTTGGCAACTTTCATTTCCTAAATAGACAAGCATTTACTGTCCTACATTAGGACTAGATTTACATTCACTGTCAATAGTCAAAATCCTTTTAGTCAATATAGGATTGGTCTGGAACCCTAATGGTCAAGCACCCCATTTGAGAAGTGACATGAGTAGAATGATGCATATGTTGTGTATATAGCATTGTCATCTCCAAGTTTGTACAAAACCCCAGGTTGATAAAGTAAAGTTGGTATCTTTAGGAGTTGCAACACCCTTGTTGCAATACTGAGGTTCATCAGAAAAAACCAACAAAAAGTAGAAATCAAAGTGTTGGAAAATTTTAGAAAACAAGTTGCAAAAATAAGGATGCTTAAGGGGATCCTAAAAGATAAATACAACACAAGTATCAAAAGAGAAATAAGTTCTGTCAAAATTCTTAAAAAAGACTAAAAATTAGTGGACAAACTGCTGGAAAATAGTGACTAAAAGTTCTGCAAACAAGACTCCTCAACTTAGCAAGTTTTCTTTTAAATGGAAGAGATTTACTCTAAACCCTAGGGGGCTTTTTCCTTCCTAAAAAATAATAAAAATTCTCTAAGAGAATATATGCTTAGGGGTGACTAAGGAGAGTATGGATACCCTTCCTGATAGACAGGAAAAACTATTGGCAAAAATTGAAAATTCTGAAAAAAATTGGAAAAAGAGTAAGACACGAGTTTTGACTTGTTAAGTGCACTCGGATGCAGAAAGTAGTCCAAAAAGTGTGTTATGGGGCACAAGTTTTGATCCAAAAAGTGTGTTATGTTCCCGAGGGTTTTTCTTAGTAGATCTATTGTAGAATGTGTTGTCTCCTTCATGGTTAGTCCCCATGACCTATAAAAAAGACACAGAAACCCAATAGAAGCAAGAATTTTCCAACAAATAGTAGAAATCTAAAAATAAAAATGAGAATTGAGAGAAAGAAGAAAATTTTCAAAGTAATAAAATAAGCTAAAACAACAGTCACCAAGGCCTTTGAATTACTACACCAATGGAGTCACCATTTGTTGACATGAAGTTTTTATGCAAGTGTACCAAAAATTCTTCACTTAAGTTTTTGGTGACAGGCAACCCTAAAAACAAAAATGGTTGTTAATGTATTCTCCATACTTGCATAATAAATGCTAAAACCTTTCAAAAAACAATATGCAAATCAAAATATACATGCAACAACAAGATAAAAGTGTAATAACCCAATGGAAAAGGAATAATTTTGTTATTAAATTGAAACTTTTACACCTTATGAGGAGAGATTTTAGACTTGGGTCTACAAATATCCCTCCATGGGATGAGTCCTTTTGTAACCATGTGCTTTAGCTTTAGCTTTTCTCTCAATGATTATATGCAATGTGTTAGGTTCCTATACCAATAGGTTTCATTTTTCATGATTGACAGTGGAAGTGCTAAATATGTTCATCCTTGCATACTGCAAAGGTTCCATATTTTATATACAGACAAAGAAAATGAAAAGAGGGTATGCCTTAAAAGAAAAATCAAAGGGCAAGAATATCAATTGGTCAGAAAAAATAGTGAAAATCAACCCCAAAACCAAGAGACCAAGAAAGTGGCTAATCAAAATGTCACTGTTATCTTATTTGCAAGTTCACCATGTGGAGATACTGCTGCTTATTACATTTAATGGATGGCCCAACAGTTCAATCTGGACCATGCCATGTTTGAATTGCTGTTGTAGAATAAAGAAAGAATATCTGTCCAAACAATTCAAGCTTGGCAGATGAGTAGATAGGTAGAGAAAATAAGGAGCCCAACTGCTTAATCTAGGCCCTTGGAAGAGATAAGGGTACATTTAGATAGGAGGGCAGTTAAAAGAAAAGAAAACATTCAGGGTTTTCCAGTTCAAGTGCACCCAATCCAAAAGAAGAAAAATGTTAGGTGTATTAGGCTGGGTAGGTAGTTTGAGGTTGCAGAAGCAAGTTTGTGATCATTACTTGTCTTGTCAAGAAGGATCCATCTTCATCAATGACACAAGTACCAAGGCAGTTGTTTGGTGGTACAATAGTGGAAGCATGACTAATTCCCCTTCATTCCCCCAAAGATCACTTACTAACATCCCCTCAAGGACCTTGGGATTTGCCCAAAAAAGTCCATTTTCACTCCATTTTTCATGAAATACCAAATTGACATCTGAGTTGACTTAATGAAAAGAGGCCACATTTCTTGTGTAAGCATCATCATTCCACATTCCATTCATTTCCTATGTCTAAGTTTCACTTCATAAACTTAGCATCTTCCCCTACAGTTTCACTCCACAAAGGCATACTAACCTCTAATTTTATTATTTAGCTCCCTAAGTTACTTCCCCATCCCTATTTCATAAAAAACAACTATATAAAAATCCAAAAAATACTAAATATCCCACCCCATAGCAATATAGCTATATAATTTAAGTTTCGGGAATATTAAGTCCATCTGGGACTTTATAACAACCCTTCTGCGTCCTAAACCTTGGAATTAATTTAACTTTTGGTTAAATTAATAACCATAATCCACCCCCCACTCATAAACTTTATTGATCTACTCTCCGCGCTCAGGATTTAAGTCTTTTGTTTAAATGCTTTAATCAAACGTTAAACTATATCTCGGCGCATACCCATAAACCCACTAACCAAAGTCGAAATAGTGGCGCGCATGTTAAAATATTAAAAATGCGGGTCTCGCGCCCTGAACTGCATGCCACTCCTTGTTGTCTCGTCTGCCGTCCGATCTCCCGTGTCGCAGATCCAACGATGGGCAGTCATTTTCAAACCCCGATTTGCCGATGTTTAGCGCCCGGGAGATAGGCAGTTTTGCTGTCGTACCCCCACCACGCGTCATTCTCCCGGCGTGATCGGAGCCCCCCTCCCCAATACCGCCGAGGGCCAAAGGTGGTGCGGGATAATACCATAAACCGCCCTCTGACCCCTAACGTCAGCACCATGTCATCGTCCGAGTCAGCAGCCACGTCACCCTACCGTATCCGCTACCTGCCAAATGACGTCATGCTGATGTCATCTCAAAAAGCGCCAAAAGCACCAAAAAGTGCCAAATTTCATAAAAAACACGTGAAATGACCATTTTCTTTCATTATCATTGGTCAAATTTGGAGAGCTACGCACGTTGTTTTGCGTCGTTTTACCACCAAAGTTCAAATTCAATCAATCACGCCGCTGCTGCCTGCAACTCCAACTCCATTGTTCGCCATTGTACCAGCTCAACACCCTCGGCGCCATAAAAACCATGTATTTGCCCAAATTTTACATGTTTACCCCTGTTTTCACCGTTTTCTCCATTTCACTAGCTTGAAACTCTGCAAATTCCCAAACTAAAGGCACTCATGCACCTGAATGCTGCCTAAAATTCACTAGTTAACCCCCTGTTGGAAGAAAACCCTGTGAACCCACACCCACTTGCAAATTCACTGTTAAAACTTTGTTTTAAAGTTTGTTTTGCTGGCAGAATCTTCATACTCCCCATGCATTGACCCCTTTTACCAAAATTCCTCTGCAAAACTCTACCTATTCAGCTCAAAAACATCCTTATTCTCTCTGTAGTTTTCCCCCACAGTTTATCAACTCAGTGAATTCGTCAAAGACAAGAAAAGTCTTCTTGAGCTCTGTAAATTTGCCTTTTTATCATAAATACAGACAGTGAAGGCCACTACCATACCCAAACTCAGTCTGCAGCTCCTTGACAAAGCCTCAGAGGTAGTTCATAGTCTTCAGTAGTTGCACTAATCCTGGTTCTAAGTGTAAACATAGAAAAAACTTCAAGATGGCCACTCTAGCAGCTTTAAACATTGCTCCTATCAATGCACCTAACAAAGAGCTTGAAGCACTCCCTTTAGCTGATAGGGATTACCTCATTTAGGATTTGGTTGGAGACAAAAACCACTTGCAGACTTTCTGTCAGCTGAGAAATAGTTATTTGAGCAACAGTGACATGTATGGCATTTGGGAATCAAATTTGCCCATCTACTTCTTGTCCTCTGTAAATATTTTCCCTGAGATAATTCACCTCTATGCTCAGAACTATGACCCAACTCAAAGAGTCATCAAGTCTCCATCTGGGAGCATACTCTTCTACATCACTCCTGATTCCATTAACCAAATGCTAAATTTCAAGCAGACTCATCTTTTGATCTCTTTTTCTATGAAATACCTGCTTGATGAAGGCCCCAAACTCTCCAGCTCTAAGATTGCTAGAATTACCAAGACATTTATGAGAGGAGACCGCCAGCCTACGAAGCCACCTCCTTTCTTATATGTCAATTTCAATGAGGTGGGAAAACTGCTTGTAGATATGATATCCTCTGTGCTAGGTTTCAAAACAAGTGAGCACATTGATGAAACAATGTTGGTTCTATTGTCTGCATACAGCCTTGGACAACCCCCTACTGTCAAGTAAAACTATGCCAAGTTCATTGCAAATAAAATCCATGACCAAGTAGTAAAGCTATATAGGGAGGGAGTCTTCAAATACTCATCATATATCTATCGTTTGTTCATGTATTATTAGTCAGATTGCTTCCAATGTCCCATCAAGAAGTTGGATTCAAAGGGTGAGAGAAGGTCTGTTATCTTTTGGTCATCAGTCTTCCATCAGGTCCAAAACTCTCCTTACTCTTACTGTGAGTTCATTGACCAATTTGTTTACCTAGTCTCCTGTCGCTTGAAAAGAACTCCTCCCCCTAGACTATCATATGACATGCAGAAGGTATTGCAGTTGTCCAAGAACTACAAAATAGGTGATTGGTATCTATACCAAAGTCACACTGTCATTAGGATCTATCGCTGTGAGCTCTGTCCCTGCAGGCTCCCAAGATATGTCCCCATGACACTGTTTTCCTTGGAATACTATAGGCAACTCATCAATTCAGATCTCACTCATTTTCACAGCGCCAAGAAGAAAGCTCGCCTGAAATTCAAAGACCATCTAGGCCCCTTTATTATGAAAAAGAAAGAGGGTTGGCATGATGCTGATCAAATATTGGGGCAGAAACTTAAGCTAAAAAGGAGTTTCTGGTGGGTCCCTTATGACCCCAATGGCTTTATCAATGCCAGAAAAATAAAATATAGGCTGATAGCATATGAACATTGCAAAATCCCACAGTTTGAGCAATATACTAATCAAGATGAGTGGGTGCCAGGCACATTAATTGAAGATCTTACTCAAGAAGAAATAATGGAGCAAAATGTCAAATATTTAGAAAAAACTCTTGACTTGGATTCTTTTCAGCAAGTAACATTCAAACTGCCACACCAAGTCGGAGAGGGCGCATCCACTGTTGTAGCTTCACAGGCTGCCCAAGAGACATCTACATCAGCAACAGGTACATCGAAAGGAAAAGAAGTGATGGGGGCTGAGCAAGAAACAACTACAGGACAACCTACCACCTCCAAAGAGCAGAGTCAAGGGCAAGCCTCTCCACAGCAGACTGAGGCATCACAGATTCCAGCCTTCCAAACTCCTCTTAATGAGAAAAGAGGTAAGAAACGAGACAGGGAAGAAACCACACCTCCAAGTGGGTCAACACAGCAACCTGAAGCCAAGAGGCAGAGAATTGATCCTCAAGTTGAGGAAGAGATTAGTGAAGAAATCATAGAGAGCCTAAGGAAGGAGAGAAAAACAAACCAGCAAACAGCTATCAGCTCATTCCAGCAGGAGCTAGGCAGGCAACATAGTACAGAGGTGTCTTCCTCAAGACAGCAAAGCAAACCACCACCGGGCATTAAAGGAAACTTCATGCAAATAAAGGCTCAAAATGAATTGTTAAGAGTACAGGTGTATGATCAATTCTTGAAAGCAACACCCTCCAAATAGCAAAGATTGATGGCAGCTTATGACATCAAGGAGGAAAAGATGATTCTAACTCATTTTAAGGCTAAAATTCCACAGTCCAAAACAACTGCAGACTACATAAAGACAAACCTGGAAGTCCTCTCCAAGGACATACAGCCAATCGATCAAATAGAGCTACATAAGAAAACATGAGAAATGGTTTATGCCACTCTAGCAGAAAAGACCATGCTGGCCCATCAGCTGAAAGAATCATTAAAAAATACAAACACTCAATTGGATTTAGAGAGAATGTCTTCCTCAGCCAAAGATAACCAAATAAAAACATTGGAGGAAATTATTGTGGATCTAGGGCATGATCCTAAGGATCCCAAGGGCATCATGGCCCTTATGAAGAAGAAAGAGGATGATATTGCTGCACTCAAAAAACAAGCAAAGCTGCCTGCAACTATCCACCCTCAAACTGCAGAGATTGTGCAAGAAAAATAAGTTGATGATACCATGGATCTGCTCATGAGGATGAATCAAAGAATAATACAGATGGAGGAAGAGTTGGAAAGAGCATTGCAAGGCAAGCAGGGAGAGTCCATCTCCCAGCCACCTCAAACAGCTCCAACTATTGTCACTGTCCTCCCACACAAGCAGCAGCAATTCCTCCTGTCATTTCGGCATCCACAGCAGGTACATCAACTACGGATGCTACAGCAGCACCAGCAACAACAACACCAGAATCTAGCATGAGTATGGAAGACATGATGAAAGTAGTCAAAGAGCTAGAAATTTAGGTGATAGAGGTGAAGGAGGCCAAAGAATAGTTGGCCAAGCTAGAGGCAAACTATGACAAGTCCAAGATTATAGTGGCTGAGAAGCAAAGGGAGATAAAAGCCTTGGACAATAGAATAAAGGCCTTAGAGAAAGAACTTGCTTTAGACAAGACTCTAGCTGAAATTAAAAATATTCTGTGGGCCAAAATTGGCCAATCAATCAGTGACCAATGGCGATCAATTCAGGCCATACATGAGCAAATAGAGTTGATAGGCCTAGCTCAATTTGAAACTTAGAGGGCTAGAGCAGCATTGGGGATTATGCCCGAGCAAGCCAATAAAATGATTCATTTCCTGAACACTCATAAAAAAGAAGAATTGGCAACATTAGACATCAGTAGCAGAACAGATACCATTTTGACAGCAAAAAAGGTGCTGACCATGAGAAATTTTGTGCAAAGTCTGGAAAGAAAGTGCCAGGAAATGCAGGCCGAAATAAATGACTTCAAAATAAAAATAACATCATTGCAGACTAGAGGATTACCCAGCCTATTGACTAGTGTTGGAAAATTACTGTCCTGTGAACAATATACTACCAGAATCAATAACTGTGTTGCAAATCAGATTATAGCATCTTCAAGTTCCTCAGAAGAAGCAGGACCTCCCTCTGGGCAATCTCTTTATGACAAATTGGAAGACCTGTTTTATATTGAGCATGAAATCAATCATCTATTTGAGGTCCCACCCAATTTTTATAGATACACAAAGGCTGATGAAACACTCATAAAGATAAGAAGACATCAGCTACCTCCAGATGATTGGTGGCAAGCAATGCTGGAAATTTTGCCCAGGTAATTTTGGTTTTTTCCTCCTTTTTCAGATTCAAGTTTTTTGGTCAAATACAGGTCAGCAAAGTATGAATACAACAGGTAGATGGAGTCAGAGCAGTGACTCAGCAAAGCACCAGGACAGCAAGCTCATAAAATGGAAAATTAAAGGCGCAACCTCAGTCGACTGAGTTGATCCCAAAAGTCAAATTTCTCTGACAAAATAGACAGCTAGCATACCAACAATTACTGCAGCATTTATTTCCTTTATCTACTTCCCTGAAGAGTTGGTGATGAAATTTATTGCGTGAAGACTCATCGATTAGATATTTTCTATCTCATTTTTGTATATATACCTCCCCACAGAATGTATTTGGGGTTGGTGATTTTCTTTCTGGACTGCGCTGTAAAATATCAGACTGTATTAATACAAATTGCTGTTGAAGTTCACTGTGTCTAAATCATCTGAAGGTGGATTGGATGTTCTGGGACCTGTTACAGAATTCCTGTGTCATTCTATGGAACAATAAGTTATACTAAACTGTGTTTTATGTTCTCTATATTCGTAAATTCCATGTATGTTTCATAATCTTGATAACGAAGAAGAAGAATAGCATAAGATTTGTTTAAATGCACCCTGTGTTCAATCTCTGATATTGATTATGTTTTCTTCAGGATTAGTCATAAATATGAATTCTTAACTGCTCATGTTTGCACTAATTCTTTCATTTTGAATACTATTTAGGAATCCTTAATTGCTCCTGTACAATATTCATACACTTTCCCTCTGCCAGTATATTGAAAGATTCTTGATTGCCTTTCATTCCCTGACTTCATTCCATCATTTCCAGATTTGAAAAATTGTTCCTAGGTTGCCTATCTTGCTCTGTAGCATTACCATTTCACCAAGAAACACTTTCAATGATTACACTTTCAGTAACTCCATGGCCCAATGGAAAAAGCTGTTTTATACTTGCAACCCGGCTCTGTTTGAAATCACCATCCAACAAACTTAAAACCAAACCATGTTCATCATAACTAGCCTAAAATACTCCAAAACAAAGATAAATTTCAAAGAGAGAGCCCTCTCTGGTTGCAGGTAGGCTAGGACCTGCAGCTAAAAGATTGGTTAGTGGTTACCTCGGCCGTATTCCCTCTAGGAGGCAGGGAACAACCTGAGTGATAACATCATTGGCGACTCCACTGGGGAAAATAAGTTTCCCTGTTTCAACATAGTCAAAGGATACATCAAGTCTTCTATTTTAAAAAAGAATCTCCCGTGAAGTAATGTTTAAAGCTGCGATTACAAAACATTCCCAGAAAAATACCAAAAACAAATCTAGAAGCTGGCTCCAAAGAAGAAAACTCGTTACACAAGGTCAAACCCTGACCCAGATCCTCTAGCTGTTTTTGAAAATCCCAATTTAATTCCTAAGATCCTTAGGAAACAAGAGCAACAAGAAGATTTTGCTGATTCAAGTCCTAAAGCAGTTCAACAAAGTTATATTCCAACCCCTGCTAAAGCTTTAGTTCATCCTCACATTACTTCTACTTCTCCTAGTTCTTCATCCACTTCTCAAAGCACCTTATCCACTCCTCCATCAACTACACATATATCTACCATCGTCCCTACTCTTCCAGCTGTCCCATTTCTTCCCGTTGTCCTATTTATCCCTGTAAATATGGCAAATCGTTATGCTCCTTTACAGTTACCTGCAAATCCAGGGGCTATGCCTCAGGATTATCAAAGTAAGATCACTTATTTTGATGGTGCTGGTTCCTATACAGCCCAACAACACACTAAGAAAATACAGGATTATTTTGAAAACTATGAAATTGATGACGATGATGTAAGGATGAAAATCTTTGTTCAAAGTCTAACTGGTGATGTAAGGACCTAGTTTAGGTCACTTGCTGCAAACTCTATAGGCAATCCCGAGGCACTATATCAAGTCTTCTTAAATAGATGGGAAAAGAAGAAAGACCCTTTACATATTTTAACTGAATATGACAATTTAAAAAGGGGTCCAGAAGAAACTGTCCAAGACTATTGTGCTAGATTTAACAATGTATACAATGCCATCCCACAAAACCTTAGACCTCCACCTGACTTAGCCTTGATCAAATTCCTTGATGGATTTGATTCAGACATGGCATACCAGTTGAGGGAAAGAGCCCCTCCCAACTTAGCAGACATGCAGAATATAGTTGTTAGTGTGGAGGCAAACCTGATTTCCAAACGAAACCGGGCTAGAACTGAAAGAAGAACAACATTCAAAGAAGAACCTTGAGCATTCGAACAGAAATTAGATGCCATCATCAAAGATATGGACATATTAGGAGATAGGGTGGAAACCATTGAAAGAAAATCATCATGGGAGGGTCAAACAAGCAACACAACTAGAAATCCTAATTTTCAAAAAAATCAAAACCCAAATGCTGGAAGGACTGACCCTGATCCGAATATCAGACCTCCATTTCAAGAGAATTATGCAGAGGCCTCAACCTCAAGTGAATTGACAGAGGACCCTCACATTAACTTAATGGGCCTAGATAACGAACAACAAGTTTTCCTAACTCAAGATGACCAAGAGGCCCACGAATTCAACCAATTCCAAACTAAATCTGGAGAGTCATTTGATTTTAGAGAAGGCTATGATGCAGCAGTCTATGAGGTTCATAAACAGCACAAATTGAGGAGCAGAACCATAGATGTGCCTGAAACTACCAAGCTGAAAGATACTAAAGAGCCTAAAAAATCAAGGGATAAAGTTGTCCCAACAGAATCCTCTGATAAAACACACCCAAAGGAAGTTACTGTGGAAGACGTATCAAACTTACAGCCTTCAAGAAACCATTCATTCACATCCCATTCTCCAACAGAAGATTTGAACAACCCTCGAGAAAATAATTTCAAATCAGATGCACCTTATAACAACATACATAATCAAGAGAAGGCCAATGAAAACTTAGTTGAAAAAGAGAAGCTTTCTGCCCAAAACATAAAGATTCAGATAGAAAAACCTTTTAACTTAGAAACAGAAATTGGCAAGCTGAAAATAGCCATTCCTCTCTCTGAATTGGCCAAACATGAAGTTTACAGACAACAAATCAATAGGTCACTACAAATATCAGAAAATAGGGACACAGTCAATGTTTTGGATGATCAACCAGAACTAATTTTTGGTCCAGAAGTCAATGGTAAATCATTAGATGGAGGAGTTCCTCCATTCTATGTGAGCTTAAACATTCATGACAAAGTGTTACATAATGTGATGTTTGACTCAGGTGCTTCCCATAATTTAATGCCCAAGTCAGTGATGGAAAAGCTAGATCTAGACATCAAAAGACCCTACAAAGACCTGTTCTCATTTGATTCCAGCCAGGTCAGGTGCCTAGGCCTAATAAAAGATCTTTGTGTTTCTTTAGTCCAATATCCAGCTAAGACTATCTTAATGGATGTGGTGGTAGCTGACATTCCACCTAAGTATGGTACGCTTTTGTCCAGATCTTGGGGTGCTAAACTTCAAGGATCCTTGCAGATAGACGTGTCCTATGCCACGATTTCAGTCTTTGGCCAGCCAAAGAGATTGTACCGGGAATCATTGATGAAATATGTGGTTAGCAATCAAGAAAAGCCCCAAAACTTCCCCATCTATTCTATTCACTCTGACATGGATTCATTTATCTTATACAATGCTGACCTATGTCCCAAAGCTGAGGCCAAACTTTTGAAAACAACACAAACAGAAAGCATCAATGAACAATTTAGTGCCCAAAACCAAAAGATTGTTTACATGATTGATACAACTAACCAAAATGGCATATCATTTTGAGTTACAAAAGCTAAACCTGCCCATTGAGAAAACTTACAAAACTATTGAGACAAGTGTTAATCAAGAAATCTTATGGTACTTAGAGTTTGATGGGTCAATGAACAAATTAGGAGCAGGGGCAGGTGTTTGGATACACAACATGCAAAATGACCATGCTCAAGGTCATGCATATAGGCTAAATTTCAGATGTACAAACAACATGGCTGAATATGAAGCCCTTCTATTAGGTCTCAAACAAATTAGAAGTCTAGGGGAAACTCAGATTTCAATTCTAGGGGACTTAGATTTGATTATACAACAGATGAAGGGAAATTTTGATACAAACGATCTCAGGCTGAGGTCTTACAGAGGAGCAACAACTCAATTACTTAACAGCTTCTTAGAATTTCAGCTCACTAAAATTCCAAGAAGTCATAACTTACATGCACATAGTTTGGCAACTTTTGCCAGCACTTGTAAACTTCCTTTTGAGCCCAATCACCACTTCACTACTGAGATCAAACACAGACCTGCTATCCTAGATAATGTGAAAAATTGGCAAGTATTTGAGAATGATACCCAAATAAATAATTTCTTGAAATTAAAAGAAGAATTCTCAAGTATAAACATTGACACAAGCACCATTGAGCACCGAGAGAAAACAGACCCAAGTGAGCAAAGTATATCAGCTGAAACAACAAATCTGATCTTGCATCCAACAACCTTTGAATCTACAAACTTACAAAAGCTAAAACAAACAGATTTTGGTGAAATGATTGAGGAATAATCTGAAGTAATCGAACTAAAGGATAATTTCCTGCCCATAGGTTTAACTCCCTTAGAAGATATTTTTGACTCAAATGACATTCCTAGAAAGCCAAAAATGCAACCCCTAAATGTAGAAATTGAGGACTGTAACATTGGGACCATAGAAAATCCTAAAATGATAAAACTTTCCAAAACATTACCTCCTGACAAAAAACTGAAATACATTGAGTTTTTTAAAGAGTTCCAGGATGTGTTTGCATGGAGTTATGAGGACCTCAAGTCCTATCATACTTCAGTCATCCAACATACTATACCCTTGAAAGAAAATCAGAAACCTTTTAAACAAAATCTTAGAAGGGTGAATCCTGTCCTCCTTCCCCTGATTGAAAAAGAAGTTAAACGAATGTATGAAGCCAAAATCATTGCACCTATTAGGTTCTCTGAATGGATTTCAAATCTAGTACCCACTAGAAAGAAAACTGGAGAGATAAGGCTTTGTGTTGACCTAAGAAATTTGAATAAAGTTTCTCTCAAAGACCACTATCCCTTACCAAAGATGGATCATATCCTACAAAGGGTAGTGGGAGCTTCTAGGATCTCATTGTTAGATGGCTTTTCAGGATTTAATCAGATTTTGGTTCACCCAGATGATCAGGATAAAACTGCCTTTACAACACCCTAGGGAACCTTTAAATATGTCAAAATGCCTTTTGGACTAAAAAATGCAGGAGCTACCTTTCAGAGAGCAATGGACATAGCCTTTGCTAAGGAGGTCCATGATTTCTTAGTTATATATCTAGATGATCTTACTGCTTTCTCAAAATCAGACCAAGAACATTTAAAACATCTAAGACAAGTATTCCTAATTTGCAGAAAATATGGCATAACACTGAACCCAAAGAAATCACTGTTTGGCCTAGAAGAGGGCAAACTCCTAGGTCACATAATTTCAAAAGATGGTATAAGAATTGATCCGAACAAAATTCAAGCTATCCTCCAAGTGCCTCACCCAAGAAACATCAAAGAATTACAAGCTTTTTTGGGCAAGATCAATTTCCTGAGAAGATTCATCCCCAATCTGGCCAAGCCAATAAGACTATTGAATAATATGCTCAAGAAATATTCTAAAGTCAAATGGACAATAGAATCCAAGCAAGCCTTTGAGGAAATCAAAATAGCTTTGACAAGAACACCTGTTCTTACAAGTCCTAGGTTTGATAAAGATTTCATAATCTTTTCCTTTGCATCTGAGCATACCATTGATGCTGTCCTATTACAAAAATATGACTTAGGATGTGAGAAACCCATTGCTTTTTTCAGCAAAGCACTAAGAGATGCCCCACTCAAATACCAAATCATGGAAAAGCAGGCATATGCCTTGGTGAAGGCCATAAAAGTTTTCAGAGTTTATATCTTGTACTCTCACATAATTGCCTATGTTCCTAATGTAGTGGTTAAAGATATTCTTAATCAAGAAGGAATTGAAGGTAAAAGGGGCAAATAGATAGCCAACATTTTAGAATATGACATTGATATTAAGCCAACAAAACTTATAAAAGGACAAGGGCTAGCCAAATTAATGACTGAAACCAACTTCCAAGCCCTTGACATTAATGAACTGGATAACGAACAGGAGATGGCGACTCCACAGATCAATCAAGCCTTCTTACAATCACCCTGGTATACTGACATATGTTTTGTATTGTTAAACCTGCAAGCTCCTCCAGGGTTATCCAAAACCAAAAAGAGATTCTTGAAAATGAAAGCTTCAAGGTTTTGTATCATAGATAATGTGTTGTTTTGGAAAAATCATCAAGGTATTTTGCTTAGTTGTCTAACATTGGATGAAACTGACAAAGTCCTCAAAGAATTTCATGCAGGAGACTGTGGAGGACACTTGTATTGGAAATCTACAGCTGATAAAATCCTAAGGGCTGGATTTTATTGGCCTTCTGTGTTTGCTGATGTGAAAAAAATTGTAATGTCTTGCCATAAATTCCAAATCTTTGAAGGCAAGAAAAAGCTACTGCCCTTACCCCTCAAACCCATTTCAACTGAAAGGCCATTTCAACAATGGGGTTTAGACTTAATTGGGGAGATTCCCCCTTCATCTTCTGGCCAACATAGATGGATTTTGACAGCCACAGATTACTTTACCAAGTGGATAGAGGCCATCCCTTGTAGGCAAGCCAATGACTCAATCATCATAAAATTCCTAGAGACCAATATCTTGTCTAGATTTGGCTGTCTAGAAAAGATCATTACAGACAATGCAGTTGCCTTTACGTCCAAAAGAATGATCAGTTTTTGTCACAAATACCATATTACCCTAGGCCATTCCACAGCCTATTACCCTCAAGGTAATGGCCTAGCTGAATCCTCCAACAAAAGCCTCATCAACATTATCAAAAAGGTCCTGGAAGAGAATAAAAAAAATTGGCACAAAAAACTTGTGAATGCACCGTGGGCAGACAGATTGACCACAAAAAGGTCCATTGGAACAAGTCCATATGAATTGGTGTATGGTCTAGAGGCTGTTTTCCCCTCCTCTTTAGGAATGCTTGTGGTCAAGTTGCTGCAAGAAATACAAGCAGAGGCAAATGATATTCAGAGAAGGATCAACCAAACTATTCACTTGTAGCAAACAAGAGAGGAAGTATATCATAGAACTCAAGTACTACAGGATAAACTCAAGAAGATATTTGATAAAAGAACAAAAGCTGAAGACTTCTTCATAGGAGATAAAGTGCTGAAATGGGACTCCAGGAGGGAAGAAAAAGGGAAACATGGCAAATTTGATTTCCTTTGGAAAGGACCATTTGTGATTCAAGCTGTACAAGGTAACAACACCTATTTTCTCAAGAGTTTGGATGGCACAAATACTGAAGAAAGCCCAGTCAATGGGAGAATGGTCAAACATTATTTTGATCCCCTTTGATGAACACAACATAGCTATATATTGTACATAAATATTTGTATTTCCAGCATTTTCATTTACAACAGTTAGATAAGGAACCAAAATGCAGCAAATTTTGAAAAAAATCAGGGAACTACATCACTTTTTGAGATATATTTTGAATCCATCACAAGAAATCAAGAAAAAGACTTGGGAAGTATAAAGATGATAATTAACACTCAGAGAAACAAGCAAGAAGCAGAGCTGCAATTTCATACAGATCAACTTTAAAAAGCACTGCATACAGGTTACAAAGCATTCAGATCAATGGCCTCCAAAACAAGGAAGTTTCAGACTACAGCAAGAATTGAAAAACAAGGCAATATGACCTGCTGTTCTTGGAAGGTGAAAAGCCATCCCCAAGTGGAGCCACTGTTAGGTTCCTATACCAATAGGTTTCATTTTTCATGATTGACAGTGGAAGTGCTAAATATGTTCATTCTTGCATATTGCAAAGGTTCCATATTTTATATACAGACAAAGAAAATGAAAAGAGGGTATGCCTTAAAAGAATAATCAAAGGGTAAGAATATCAATTGGTCAGAAAAAATAGTGAAAATCAACCCCAAAACCAAGAGACCAAGAAAGTGGCTAATCAAAATGTCAGTGTTATCTTATTTGCAAGTTCACCATGTGGAGATACTGCTGCTTATTACATTTAATGGATGGCCCAATAGTTCAATCTAGACCATGCCATATTTGAATTGCTGTTGTAGAATAAAGGAAGAATATCTGTCCAAACAATTCAAGCTTGGCAGATGAGTAGATAGGTAGAGGAAATAAGGAGCCCAACTGCTTAATCTGGGCCCTTGGAAGAGATAAGGGCACATTTAGATAGGAGGGCAGTTAAAAGAAAAGAAAACATTTAGGGTTTTCCAGTTCAAGTGCACCCAATCCAAAAGAAGAAAAATGTTAGGTGTATTAGGCTGGGTAGGTAGTTTGAGGTTGCAGAAGCAAGTGTGTGATCATTACTTGTCTTGTCAATAAGGATCCATCTTCATCAATGACACAAGTACCAAGGCAGTTGTTTGGTGGTACAATAGTGGAAGCATGACTAATTCCCCTTCATTCCCCCAAAGATCACTTACTAACATCCCCTCAAGGACCTTGGGATTTGCCCAAAAAAGTCCAGTTTCACTCCATTTTTCATGAAATACCAAATTGACATCTGAGTTGACTTAGTGAAAAGAGGCCACGTTTCTTGTGTAAGCATCATCATTCCACATTCCATTCATTTCCTATGTCTAAGTTTCACTTCATAAACTTAGCATCTTCCCCTACAGTTTCACTCCACAAAGGCATACTAACCTCTAATTTTACTATTTATCTCCCTAAGTTACTTCCCCATCCCTATTTCATAAAAAAAAACTATATAAAAACCCAAAAAATACTAAATATCCCACCCCATAGCAATATAGCTATATAATTTAAGTTTCGGGAATATTAAGTCCATCTGGGACTTTATAACAACCCTTCCGCGTCCTAAACCTTGGAATTAATTTAACTTTTGGTTAAATTAATAACCATAATCCACCCCCCACTCATAAACTTTATTGATCTACCCTCCGCACTCATGATTTAAGTCTTTTGTTTAAATGTTTTAATCAAACGTTAAAATATATCCCGACGCATACCCATAAACCCACTAACCAAAGTCTAAATAGTGGCGCGCACGTTAAAATATTAAAAATGCGGGTCCTGCGCCCTGAACTGCATGCCACTCCTCATTGTCCCGTCCGCCGTCCGATCTCCCGTGTCGCAGATCCAACGAAGGCGGTCATTTTCAAACCCTGATCTTCTGATGTTTAGCGTTTGGGAGATAGGCGGTTTTGCTGCTATACCCCCACCACGCGTCGTTCTCCCAGCGTGATCGGAGCCCCCCTCCAATACCGCCCAGGGCCAAAGGTGGTGCGAGATAATACCATAAATCGCCCTCTGACCCCTGATGTCAGCACCACGTCATCGTCTGAGTCAACAGCCACGTCACCCTGCCGTACCCGCTACCTGCCAAATGACGTCATCTCAAAAAGCGCCAAAAGCGCCAAAAAGTGCCAAATTTCATAAAAAACATGCGAAATGACCGTTTTCTTTCATTATCATTGGTCAAATTTGGAGAGCTACACACGCTGTTTTATGTCATTTTACCACCAAAGTTCAAATTCAAGCAATCACGCCAATGCCGCCTGCAACTCCAACTCCATTGTTCGCCATTGTACCAGCTCAACACCCTCGGTGCCATAAAAACTAGGTATTTGCACAAATTTTACCTGTTTACCCCTGTTTTCGTCGTTTTCTCCATTTCACTAGCTTGAAACTCTGCAAATTCCCAAACTAAAGGCACTCATGCACCTGAATGCTGCCTAAAATTCCCTGGTTAACCCCCTGTTGAAAGAAAACCCTGTGAACCCTCGCCCACTTGCAAATTCACCGTTAAAACTTTGTTTTAAAGTTTGTTTTGATGGTAGAATCTTCATACTCCCCGTGAATTGACGCCTTTTACCAAAATTCCTCCGCAAAAGTCTACATATTCAGCTCAAAAACATCCTTATTCTCTCTGCAGTTTGCCCCCACAGTTTATCGACTCAGTGAATTCGTCAAAGACAAGAAAAGTTTGCTTGAGCTCTGTAAATTTGCCTTTTTATCATAAATACAGATAGTGAAGGCCACTACCATACCCAAAATCAGTCTGCATCTCCTTGACAAAGCCTTAGAGGCAGTTCACAGTCTTCAGTAGTTGCACTAATCCTGGTTCTAAGTGTAAACACAGAAAAAACTTCAAGATGGCCACTCTAGCAGCTTTAAACATTGCTCCTATCAATGCACCTAACAAAGAGCTTGAAGCACTGCCTTTAGCTGATAGGGATTACCTCATTTAGGATTTGGTTGGAGACAGAAACCACTTGCAGACCTTCTGTCAGCTGAGAAATAATTATTTGAGCAACAGTGACATGTATGGCATTTGGGAATCAAATTTGCCCGTCTACTTCCTTCCCTCTGTAAATATTTTCCCAGAGATAGTTCACCTCTGTGCTGAGAACTATGACCCAACTCAAAGAGCCGTCAAGTCTCCATATGGGAGCATACTCTTCTACATCACTCCTGATTCCATTAACCAAATGCTAAATTTCAAGCAGACTTAGCTTTTGATCCCTTTTTCTATGAAATACCTGCTGGATGAAGGCCCCAAACTCTCCATCTCTGAGATTTCCAGAATTACCAAGACATTTATGAGAGCAGACCACTAGCCTACAGAGCCACCTCCTTTCTTATATGTCAATTTCAATGAGGTGGGCAAACTGCTTGTAGATATGATATCCTTTGTGCTAGGTTTCAAAAAAGTAAGCACATTGATGAAACAATGTTGGTTCTATTGTCTGCATACAGCCTTGGACAGCCCCCTGCTGTCAAGTACAACTATGCCAAGTTCATTGCAAATAAAATCCATGACCAACTAGTAAAGCTGGATAGGGAGGGAGTCTTCAAATACTCATCATATATCTATCATTTGTTCATGTATTATTAGTCAGATTGCTTCCAATGTCCCATCGAGAAGTTGGATTCAAAGGGTGAGAGAAGGTCTGTTATCTTTTGGTCATCAGTCTTCCATCAGGTCCAAAGCTCTCCTTACTCTTACTGTGAGTTCATTGACCAATTTGTTTACCCAGTCTCCTGTCCCTTGAAAAGAACTCCTCCCCCTAGACTATCATATGACATGCAGAAGGTATTGCAGTTGTCCAAGAACTACAAAATAGGTGATTGGTATCTATACAAAAATCACACTGTCATTAGGATCTATGGCTGTGAGCTCTGTCCCTATAAGCTCCCAAGATATGTACCCATGAGACTGTTTGCCTTGGAATACTATAGGAAACTCATCAATTCAGATCTCACTCATTTGCACGGTGCCAAGAAGAAAGCTTGCCTGAAATTCAAAGACCATCTAGGCCCCTTTATTATGAACAAGAAAGAAGGTTGGCAAGATGTTGATCAAATACTGGGGAAGAAACTTAAGCTAAAAAGGAGTTTATGGTGGGTCCCTTATGACCTCAATGGCTTTATCAATGCCAGAAAAATAAAATATAGGCTGATAGCATATGAATATTGCAAAATCCCACAGTTTGAGCAATATGCTAATCAAGATGAGTGGGTGCCAGGCACATTAATTGAAGATCTTACTCAAGAAGAAATCATGGAGGGAAATGTCAAAGATTTAGAAAAACTCTTGACTTGGATTCTTTTTAGCAGGTAACATTCAAACTGCCACACCAAGTCGGAGAGGGCACATCCACTGCTGCAGCTTCACAGGCTGCCCAAGAGACATCTACATCAGATACAGGTACAGCGAAAGGAAAAGAAGTGATGGGGGCTGAGAAAGAAACAACTACAGAACAGCCTACCACCTCCAAAGAGCAGAGTCAAGGGCAAGCCCCTCCATAGCAGACTGAGGCATCACAGATTCCAGCCTTCCAAACTCCTCTTAATGAGGAAAGAGGTAAGAAACAAGACAGGGGAGAAACCACACCTCCAAGTGGGTCAGCACAACAACCTGAAGCCAAGAGGCAGAGAATTGATCCTCAAGTTGAGGAAGAGATTAGTGAAGAAATCATAGAGAGCCTGAGGAAGGAGAGAGAAACAAGCAAGCAAACAACTACCAACTCATTCCAGCAGGAGCTAGGCAGACATCATAGTACAGAGGTGTCTTCCTCAAGACAGCAAAGCAAACCACCACCGGGCATTAAAGGAACTTTCATGCAAATAAAGGCTCAAAATGAATTGTTAAGAGTACAACTGTATGATCAATTCCTGAAAGAAACACCCTCCAAACAACAAATATTGATGGCAGCTTATGACATCAAGGAGGAAAAGGTGATTCTAACTCATTTTAAGCCTAAAATTCCACAGCCCAAAACAACTGCAGAATACATAAAGACAAACCTGGAAGTCCTCTCCAAGGACATACACCCAATGGATCAAATAGAGCTACATAAGCAAACAGGAGAAATGGTTTATGCCACTCTAGCAGACAAGGCCATGCTGGCCCATCAGCTAAAAGAATCATTAAAAAATACAAACACTTAATTGGATTTAGAGAGAATATCTTCCTCGACCAAAGATAATCGAATAAAAACATTGGAGGAAATTATTGTGGATCTAGGGCATGATACTAAGGATCCCAAGGGAATCAAGGCCCTTATGAAGAAGAAAGAGGATGATATTGCTGCACTCAGAAAACAAGCAAAGTTTCCTGCAACTATCCACCCTCAAACTGCAGAGCTTGTGTAAGAAAAAGAAGTTGATGATACCATGGATCTGCTCATGAGGATGAATCAAAGGATAATATAGATGGAGGAAGAGTTGGAAAGAGCATTGCAAGGCAAGCAGGGAGAGTCCACCTCCCAGCCACCTCAAACAACTCCAACTATTGTCACTGATCCTCCCAAACAAGCAGTAGCAATCCCTCCTGTCATTTCGGCATCCACAATAGGTACATCAACTACGGATGCTACAACAGCACCAGTAACAAAAGCACCAGAATCTAGCATGAATATGGAAGACATGATGAAAGTAGTCAAAGAGCTAGAAATTCAGGTGATATAGGTGAAGGAGGCTAAAGAAAAGTTGGCCAAGCTAGAGGCAAACTATGACAAGTCCAAGATGACAGTGGCTGAGAAGCAAAGGGAGATAAAAGCCTTAGATAGCAGAATGAAGGCCTTAGAGAAAGAACTGGCTTTAGAAAAGACTCTAGCTGAAATTAAAAATATTCTGTGGGCCAAAATTGGCCAATCAATCAGTGACCAATGGCGATCAATTCAGACCATACATGAGCAAATAGAGTTGGCCTAGCTCAATTTGAAACTCAGAGGGCTAGAGCAGCATTGGGGATTATGCCCGAGTAGGCCAATAAAATGATTCATTTCCTGAACACTCATACAAAAGAAGAATTGGCAGCATTAGACATCAGTAGCAGAACATATACCATTCTGACAACAAAAAAGGTGCTGACCATGAGAAATTTTGTGCAAACTCTGGAAAGAAAGTGCCAGGAAATGTAGGCCGAAAAAAATGACTTCAAAATAAAAATAACAGCATTGCAGACCAGAGGATTACCCAGCCTATTGACTAGTGCTGGAAAATTAATGTCCTGTGAACAATATACTACTAGAATCAATAACTATGTTGCAAATCAGATTACAACATCTTGAAGTTCCTCAGAAGAAGTAGGACCTCCCTCTGGGCAATCTCTTTATGACAAATTGGAAGACCTGTTTTATATTGAACATGAAATCAATTATCTGTTTGAGGTCCCACCCAATTTTTGTAGATACACAGAGGCTGATGAAAAACTCATAAAGATAAGAAGACATCAGCTACCTCCAGATGATTGGTGGTAAGAAATGTTGGAAATTTTGCCCAGGTAATTTTGATTTTTTCCTCCTTTTCCAGATTCAAGTTTTTTGGTCAGCTATAGGTCAGCAAAGTATGAATACAACAGGTAGATGCAGTCAGAGCAGTGACTCAGCAAAGCACCAGGAAAACAAGCCCATAAAATGGCAAATTAAAGGCACAGCCTCAGCTGACTTAGTTGATCCCAAAAGTCAAATTTCTCTGACAAAATAGACAGCTAGCATACCAACAATTACTGCAACATTTATTTCCTTCATCTACTTCCCTGAAGAGTTGGTGATGAAATTTATTGCATGAAGACTCATCGATTAGATATTTTCTATCTCATTTTTGTATATATACCTCCCCACAGAATGTATTTAGGGTTGGTGATTTTCTTTCTAGACTGCGCTGTAAAATATCAGATTGTATTAATACAAATTGCTGTTGAAGTTCACTGTGTCTGAATCATTTGAAGGTGGATTGGATGTTTTGGGACCTGTTACAGAATTCCTGTGTTATTCTATGGAACAATAAGTTATACTAAACTGTGTTTTATGTTCTCTATATTCGTAAATTCCATGTATGTTTCATAATCTTGATAACAGAGAAGAATAATAGCATAGGATTTGTTTAAATGCACCCTGTGTTCAATCTCTGCTATTAATTATGTTTTCTTCAGGATTAGTCATAAATATGAATTCTTAACTGCTCATGTTTGCACTAATTCTTTCATTTTGAATACCGTTAAGGAATCCTTAATTGCTCCTGTACAATATTCATACACTTTCCCTCTGCCAATATAATGAAAGATTCTTGATTGCCTTTCATTCCATCATTTCCAGATTTGAAAAATTGTTCCTAGGTTGCATATCCTGCTCTGTAGCATTACCATTTCACCAAGAAACACTTTCAACGATTACACTTTCAATGACTCCATGGCCCAATGGAAAAAGTTGTTTTATACTTGCAACTCGGCTCTGTCTGAAATCACCATCCAACAAACTTAAAACCAAACCCTGTTCATCATAACTAGCCTAAAATACTCCAAAACAAAGCTAAATTTCAAAGAGAGAGCGCTATTTGGTTGCAGGTAGGCTAGGACCTGCAGCTAAAATATTGGTTAGTGGTTACCTCGGCCGTATTCCCTCTAGGAGGCAGGGAACAACCTGAGTGATAACACAATGGGCAAAAGATGGTTATGGAAGCTTGAACTTAAACTGAGAGATCAAATGCCATACGACGATAATGGCAATGATGATAATAGTCATAGTGAAGAATAAGGAGAAAACACCTCTATTTATAACAAATATTGAGATGGATTGAGAATTAGAAAATAATAAAATAATATTGACTAAATCAAAACCTAGTTTTTGTGAATATTTTATTATATTTTTTGAGAGGAAAAAGGTATTTGAAATGGTCAAATATCTTTATTTATAAAGTGGTTAAAGTAATTAACAAATAAAATTGATTTATTAATTACTTTATTGTGATTAAGTCATTTTTTTTTTTGTTTTTTTTTTTGTTTTTTTGTTTTTTGTTTTTTTTTTTTATATATTTTATTTTTTATTAAATAACAATTTAATAATTATTTAATGAAGTAAATTAGGGAATAATAAATAAATAATTATTTATTTAATTATACCTGAGTGGTTGAGTAAAAAATGGTTAGAAATAATCACTATATAATGAGTAGTCTTTAAGTGCAACTTTTTGAATTTTTTTTTGGTTTATTTTGTAATCTAATTTGTCTAGAATCTGACAGAGATTCATTGGAATCACAAGTTTGACAGGTGAAATCTTCACAATCGAAGTGCCCCATAGGTTTTTGAGGGTGTTGAATCCATACATGCAGTCAAAAAACTAGTTTAAACAATGCAAATCAATATTTGACCACAAAATTTTCCTCAAATTTTGACCAAAAATATACCAGAAACTCCAAAAAGTCACATTTAAAGACTACACCATTAAATAATTATTTTGAGAGAATATTAAATAAATAATGATTTGTTTAATTATTCTTATGTAGTTTTTAGATTTTAATGAGAAATAATATAGGAAAATGGTTCACTAAATTATTTCCTAAGGTAAAAGTGGGTTTTAATGTGTAAAAACCCATCCTACATGGTGTATTTTGATTCAGCTAGTTAGAAATGGCTAGGTGAGCATTTTTTGGGTGATATAATATGCCTCTTTGTATGCATCATGGGTAAAGGGATTCATGCACCTAAGAGTTCCCAAAGCTCTAATCTTAGAAGTAGGTAGTCTTGAAAGAGTCTCTTCAAACTTATTAGTGTTTCCCTTGTATTTAATTACTAGATGTTTTTTTTTGCAAAAACCTCATCCATTTGCAGTGTCTAGTTTTTTTAAGCTTATAATGGGCTTGGAAATACAATAGTGATTAGTGATTATTGTAGATAATGGTTTCCTCTCCCATTAGATAGTGTTTCTACTTCTTAACATCTTGAACAAGGGTAGAGTTATTTATCATACATGAGGTAGCTCAAGACTTCTACATGAAATTTTTATAATGATAGAATATAATCTTACTTCCATGCATTAAAAATACTCCCATAACATATCAACTTGCATCCATGTCTACTTTGAAAGGCTTCTACAAGTTAGATAATGCAAGAATTGGTGCTTGATTGATCTTCCATTTTTAGCTCATTAAAAGCCTTTTGTTGGTTCTTTTCACATTGGAAACTCTTTCCACTAATTATTATGGCATGGAGTGGTGTAACTACAACTAAAAAAGATGCCATG
The DNA here is from genome assembly GCA_000404065.3 of Pinus taeda. Classification (NCBI taxonomy): domain Eukaryota; kingdom Viridiplantae; phylum Streptophyta; class Pinopsida; order Pinales; family Pinaceae; genus Pinus; species Pinus taeda. The sequence goes on from APFE030749149.1 coordinate 116,714, forward strand.
AACTTTCATAGGCACTACACTACCCCAAAAAATTGCATAACTTTAGTGACATTAGTAGGAACTAACCATTGCGATCTACCTTGAGTTCACCTCCACCAATCATGTAACCCGAATACGTTAATGGTTGTTGATAAAACTCACATTTCTTAAGCATAGAAAAAATTGGTACTTTTTTGCAGTCTCTAACAACCATATGAGATGCTATTCCCAAGTGTAACTATAAACCAATATGTCACCCAAAGTAATTTATTACAAATTAATCTAAATAGGTACATAATACACCATTCATCAATATCATAAATATAGGTAGTGCATTACCTAAACCAAAAGGCATGACCAACAATTCATATAGATCTTGCCTTGTCTTAAAGGTGGTCTTCTAGGTCTCTTATTCTTTAATTCATACCTGATGGTATCCCAATTTTAGATCCAACGAGGTGAAGTACATGGCAAATTGAAATTGACTTAACAAATCATCTATCCTATCCAAAGGGTATAAATTATTAAGTGTTATCTTGTTCATAGCTATGTATTTGATACACATTCACCAAGTTCCATCCTTCATGGGTGTTATGATGATTTTGGTTGAATTGTTGCTTACAATAGTAGTTGTTGTGATAATTTCTTCACTTCATTTTCTTCCAGAACAAATTGTCTATACAACCCAATATTTGGTAATTGGAAGTTGGCCAACAATTACATATTGTTCTCCACTTCCCTCTTAGTGGGAAACCCTTTTAGGCTTCCATAACACTCCTTTGTATGCATGCAACAACTCCAATTTATTTTTTTACTCTTTAGAACATCCCTCCACGAACTCCTTTACCCTTGCCGATTCATCCCTTAGTTCATTCCCTCTTAAGAAAAATAATATAAATTTCATACTAGAACTAATCATCTTTTTTCTTGGTTAGCACCTACCAGAGAGATATTTGATTTATTTTGTTTGCAACCATGATGAAATACTTCCCATACTTTAGGTAATATTGGTTTTATCACCCCATGAACATTGAATCCCTCATATTCTTGTAAGGGTTTCCAAGCACTACACTGCACACATTAAAATGTATTACATCTAACTCCACTGCATCTCTTAAATATGCACTTATTTTGGTCTTACAATATTTAGTAACTTTGAGCATTGCCTATTTAGTCACCCATCCCAGTTCCTATGGTTTCATATTATTGTGAAATTACAACCCAAGCTTTCCTATGAGATCGTCTTTTATGAGTTTTCCTATGAACCATAATCAAATAGAGAATCCACCTTGGTATTTTTTAGTTGGATATTAATGTGGAAGATTTTTGTCATCCCCTTCTCTTCCTTGTGATGAAGGCTACTTAAATTCATGTCCTTCTGCATTGAAATTTAAACAATCTTCTCATCCACATTCAAGTTATTGTGTATCAAGTTACATGAATCTGCATCTAAAAAGTTCTTCTTGGCATCCTTCTTGCAACTCTTTAGATTCATCTTTGAATAGGTTCCAACACTTATATACTATGTGACCATTTATATTAAAATGGTTAAAATGGTTGCTTGGTTCCTTGAAATGATGTAGTAGCTTCCATTTTCTTCTCTTTTCCTTTCCACTTTTTCTTCCCCTCCGCAGAAGCATCTTGGTGGTATTTGTGTTTAGAACCATTAGATTGTCCTTTTTTTATGAATAATTTTCTTCAAGTAGCGCGCTTTCACATAATCTTAACCATTGTTCCTATGTTTGAAGAGAATCACTTGTTTATGTAGATGGATATGTAGACACCCCATATACTTAAGGAGTGATTTTAGGTTCTTGGGAGATATACCCAACATAATCACCATTTTCCTAAAATTGATGATGTAATCTTGCACACTTTGCCCTTCCTTCTACCTAAAGTGATTCCAATAGAACCATTGGTCCTCTACATATATAGCGAGGTAGAACTAGGACTTGGTGAGGGTTTTAAACACCTCCCACTCAACTATTAGTGGATCAACCTCCAACCTAATTGTCTTCATGTGGATTTCTGATCAAGTTAGGGCATAGCCCTATTGTTTCAGTAGAGAAAATGAAATTTTATGTTTTTTATCTAAATCATGGAAACTAAACCATTCTAAATATTGCAACCAATAGTTCAACTCAACAAAATCAATCTCACCTTGGGAGGCCTTGATGTCCACGTTTGCTTCCATTTTAAATAGAGATTATGAAGGAGTGATGGTATTGGACTCCATTAATATTTCTTGATCCATTTTTCTAAATCCTTTTCTGGGTCTTCACTCTCTCCTAATTTCTCATGTGATCCAACTTCTAAGTTAGAGCCACAAGCATCCCTAAAAAGTATAAAATTGTTCAGTAAAGCCACCATTAGGAGGCCCATATTCTTAGAGATTTCAATGATTTGTTCTTCGAGCCTTGAAAATATATTCTTTCCTCAATGACAAGGGTTGTTATCTTAGACTCATTCACCATGGCTAAGGTTCTATAACTTGCTTCGTGAGCCAATTCTTGGATCCTGCAACTTCCCACAAATTACCAAAAGAAAATTGCTCTTATACCAATATGATAAGTAAACCATCATGGATATCCTACTAGAATATTTCATCATAATAAATCTTCTAATATTTTTAAATATTTTACTATGTGGGTTTATTTACTTAGGTCTTAGATTTATTATCACTAGCTTTTTACTTAAATTTATGAAAATAACTAAAATTTTAAAATGAAAGAATAACCGAATGACCACAACAAATGTGACCTGGAAAACTGAATAATGGAGAAACTCAACTAAAGGGTGAAGTATATGCCCTACTCTCTTCTCAATTATGAAAATTCAAATAAAAATAAATGGACACCCTCTGTGGAGTTATCTTTGACATCGCATCCTGAATACTACAAAATATTCCACCTCCTCTATTATATTTTCAAATTCTTCTCCTAAATGATTTGCTCAACTATGAAACAAGTAAATGCTAAAACAATGGAACCCCCTAGCTTCCTAGGGGAACATATAACATATCTTGATATTCATCTAGGGTTAGGCTTTTTGCATGCCTCATACCTCAATTAATGTTAAGTTTTTGAAACTTCTATAATCTTCTTGAAATTCTATGTTGGGTATGTGTCTTTGCATGACAAAACCCATGCTTGATTTATATGAAACATGCACATAGGTTGGTCTTAGGGGGGGCTATCAGGGTAACGTTTTGTGTCCCTTTTTGATGAATTTCGGCACACATTTTTTGTTTTTAACAAATTTTTGGCGCATATTGGTTTTAATTCCCATGGTTTTGTAGATTTAGTCAAAGGAACTACACTTGCATCGTAATCTAGGGTTAATGGATTGGGGGTTTATGAATTCTACAAAATAGACATATTCTATTGTAACATTGTAAAACAAATATAATGAAAAATCTTGTTGGTTTTCCCAGTTTTACGTTTCCAGGATAAAATCTCTATGTTAATGTGTGTGTTTTCCATTACATCTTTTATGTTTTATTGAGAATAACTTTGCAAGAATTATTTGCAGGGTTAAAAATTATAGTCCACATATGAGTATCCCCTTATGTGTGAGTAATGGGGATGATGTGGCATTCACTTGGTACCATGGTGGTCAACAAGGTAAGTCAACTTGAAAGAAGCATAAATTCTACATACAAACTCTAATTGAGATTAGTTTTTCATTGTTAGAAATATCTCAATATGTATAATAATGATTAGGGTTTGTGGGCTATTTAAAAAAAAAATTACTCCACAGAATCTCCAAACTAGGATCTACCACTAAAATGGGCCTTAAAAACAAAATCCTCCAATATTGCACCTATAAAGGACAAATATAGATGAAAAATCATATAATGATCCATTTTGGATCACATATGGATGTCTTTGATGATAATATCCATTTCATACACATTTGATCAATGGGTAATGCCCTAGGTTGGGAGTATAAGAGGAAACTTTAAAGGTTATTATGTTAACATCTACACACGATTTGTATCCTCTTGCTATACCTATTCATTTATCCATGAATCTTGATTGTAATGATTATAGAGGGCATGGGAAATTGTAGCTTAATTGTACAAATATCTCCATAAAACTAGCTTGTCCCTATCACTGGAATTAAATGGTGGTCTCAGTTCTAGTCCTTTCCTCTTCTTTGGCTAAGATAGTTTCAACCACATCCTCATCTATTTCATGGAGTTTCATCTAAGGAAAAAAGAAGAAATGAACTTGTATTGTCATGTTGGTTATGACTCATGGCCAACTTTCTACCTCTTCTTAAATAGTCATTGCAATGAGCATTAAAGGTGGGGGATCTAATTCACATCTAATATGTGCCTTCCATGATTGGATTTGTAGAAATTTTGAATAATATGACACTTATTCACAGAGATTATCCTGATTATACACTATTTGCGGAATCATGCATAATACATAACCTCCTCTACGTTGATCATCAATTTAGCAGTATTAAGAAACATTCACATGCACATATTGAAGCATCAATCACACATATCAACATAGTATGTACCCGAGGAAAGCATAAAGCTAAAAACCCCAAACTATCTGTATATTATATTGATTGAGAACATGTAACAATACATAGTACAATACTCCTCGCAAGTACTAAACACTATCTCCACCTGTTACACACAAACTAGCTCAGATCTGAATCAATCACAGGCTCAAATCTCCTCCACTGCTTCCCTGCCTCCACTGCACAATCCTGCATGAGAATACTGATGAATGAATGATCCAAATTCGTATTTGCCTTAGATATACCGCGCAATCCTTTAATACTGAATCCATTGATTGTGCAAATATCATGCACAACTATAGTCACAATTGACAGCTGTCTTTCCCTTTCACTCACCTCCAACACTTGTCTCCACTGAAATGTCCATGCACTGAGTTAACTGATGTATTCTTCAGTTGATTTATGAGTTAATAATTAGTGAATTAATTAATAACTAATTCACACCACTCATCACTTAGTCTATTGATCAGTTAGACTAAATACAACTAGTTCAACTAAGTCAAACTGAACAGAACTCCATCAACTCTTCATCCAACTCCACAGAACTCAATCACTGAAGTCCTCCATGCAATAGCTCAAGTAACCCATAAGAAACATGTATTTCCTTCTAGCAGCTGCATGTGCCACATCCGTAGCTCGAACAGAAGTGCTCCAAGAGGATAAGATAATGTTTATAGTCCAAATATTATTAAGAGCTAATAATATTCAACTGTTCTATTTTTAGACTGGCAGTCTAAAAA